>PVKN010012915.1:0-20350 GCA_004027915.1 Capromys pilorides
ATTCCAATGACTCTAAGGGTGACGGTGTCATGTTGGAGTCAGCATCGGTGGAGCTCTACCCTACCTTCACATGCAGCTGGCCTGGTCCACCATACGGATCTCAATTCCCATGTCATCTCCCCTCCTACAAGCATCCCCATCTACTCAATCAGCCCATTTTTACTTTCTTCAGAAGTTACCTGGTTCATTTTCTGTCTCCACAGCAAACGCACCACTGCATAAGGGCAGCCTTCTCCAGTTCATCCACTATGGAACCAAATACAGAACAGGCTCCGGGTGCCCGACCCCATTCAGCAGATGAGGTAACCGAGGCTGAAAGAAATCAAGGGACTTGCCCAGGGTGACATAGGAGTCAAACGCCAAGGTCAGGGCTAGCGCCTGGGTCTGGCCAATTATAAGTCACATAGTCTTGGCCTGCTGCACTATTCTGCCCCTTGTCCAACTTTGGGGCTTGAAAAGGGTCCCCACCCTTGCCCTGGGGCAACTCCCCTGGATTTGATCCAGTTGAGATCAAAGCCAGCATTATCGTGGGCTCCCTTGATTTTTATATGTTGACATCTCAGATAGCTTTGAAACCTTGAAGATAAACCAAACTACTCATGGCGACTCTGCTCCCTGAACCCTGGGATGAATGGAAGGAAATCCCAACATCTCCAGATGCCAACCAGGCAACAACATGTCGCTCTGCCTGCCAGCAAAGCGCAGAAGTCAGCAGACAGAATCACAGATGCCAGGGAAGACAAAGGTCCCATGGTCAGGAAGATGATCTCACAGAGGCTCTTGCTCATCTAAGCACTTAATTCCATATTCTTATAAAAGAAAAAGTCAGTGTTTCTGCACTTCCAATTATAATTCCCCATTCCATTGGGTACTTTTTTTTTCAACCCTCTGCTAACAAAATTGCAATCATTTCTTAGAGTCAATGTTCTTCCTCATAATGTTTAGATAGATGATAATATCTGTTAAAGCCTATATTTGGTCCTGGCATCATATAGGATGTTTATTTAGATATGGGCCTTCCCTACACAATGCTTGCAATCTACTGCTATAGAGACTAAAAGCTACTTTTTAACAACTATATGAATTGAAGGATGGGAAAGTGTGAAGTAAAGAGAAATCATTATGTGGTGTGGAACCTGGGTCTCTCACCTCCTAAAGCCCTGGCATCTCTTACAGACAGTGAGGGAATGTGTACCAATGAGCTGGCTGATGCTCCTAAATTCAGGCTGGGGGCTGGCTGCCAGGAAAACCAACCATGTTTCAACAAGAAGATTGAAATTGGTGTCCCCACCCACACTCCCGACTCCCACTCTCCAGGGGTGGACATTAAGGTTGAGATGTCACTGAAGACCAGTGATTCCTCAGTCATGTCCATGTAAGGAAACCTCCATGGAACCCAAAGGTGAGGCTGGAGGAATTCTGGACTGCTGTCCACACTGGAGTGCCGGGCAGGTAACACGGAAGGCAGGGAGCTCTATGTGCACACACAAGCCACAGTTCAGGGCATTTGTAGTGGAAAGCAGTCCTGTTGGATGAAGCCCTTAACCTGTGGACTCTGAGACTGTCTCCAGTGAGAGACTGTTAGAAGTAAATTAAATGAAGAGATGCCAGCTGACCATGGTGCCGCACACCTGCAAACCCAGCACTTGGGAGGCAGGGCCAGGAGGATCCAGCCTGAAGGATTGCCATGCCTTAGAGGCCAGTCTGGGTTACGCAGTGAGTTCAAGACCAGCCTAAACTATATATCCAGAGCCTGTCTCAAAAAAAAAAAAAAAAAAAGTTAGAAGATGGCTGGGTGGCCCCTACCAGAGAACCAGGTGTCAGAAGTGTTGAGTGGTGATGAGAATGGAAAAACAGGTCTTTCCTGTTGCTGGTGAGGAGGCTACACTCCAGCAGTGATTAGCCAGCTACCGTGCGCCATCTGCACTGCCCAGCTACACCAGCAGCCAGCAGTTCTGTTAGCTCTCGCTAAGTCAGGCAGCTTAGCAGCAGAATCTCATTTAAGCCTCATATCAATGCCAATGACTCAGATAAAAGATTCCCATTTCACTGATGACAAAACAGACTCTGAAGTTAAATAACTGGAAGAACATAGAAGGTCTGACACCTGAGAACCCAGTCTGTTATCTAACACCAGGCCCCTCAACCACACCGCCAAGCTAATGTGTTTATTTTGTGACATTGTGATGTCACACCTACCTATAGGAGCTGGATGGATGAAATATGGTAAAGAGTTGCCGATTGTAGGTAAAATAGTCAAACGCTTGGAGGAAAGAAGGAATTGCTTTCAACAGTGGTCAGGCAGGCTGTTATCTTGACAGTGTGCAAAGTCTCACCAGAACTATTGATTTCTCCATCTTTAGTGTGAGAACAGCCCACACTGGTAAATAGTAGCCAACACTTTTCGGCACGCAACCTCCATGAAAATGGAGGTGGCAAATCCTCACTGGATCCCAAGAGAAAGGAGATTATCTGCTGGATAGCCTCTGGACCAAAGAATCCTGGACCTTACATTTATTAAAAGTTTTATGGGGGCCTAGCATCCCTCCACATCACCAAATGAGGCTATGTACACAGTGCATGCAGCCCAGCACACTGCACAATGAGTGTTTGGAAATACAGTGTCCTGGTTGTCCACCCTAGCATCTGTTCCTTGTCCTCAGTAAAACCACACTGCCCTCCTCTGGGGCCACGGTGTGCCCAGCTAAGACTGCCTTTCCCAGCCTCCCTACAGTGAGACATGGCCATGTGTCTCCCTGCTGGCCACAGGGAAAAAGACACCTGCTCTGATGGAGGATCTGCAGCAACCCTTAAAATATGCTGATCTGGTAGGGCTGCTTTTGCTCCTTGCCTGCTTCCTCCTATGGTAGTATGAGAACTGAAACTGCAAGTGTCAATCTATAGCACGGGGTAACCTCAAAGAGTCATGGCCCTTGCTGAGGACACTGAGCCTGCAGTTAAGAGGTCACATTTCTGTTTTCACTGTGGAGCTCTTTTATAAATATTAACAGTCAACCCTGAAAGCTCCTCTCTATGAGAAACTTCCATTCTTTGTAAACTACAATGACTGTAGGAAGGCAGGTGGCCTCAGACTTTGGTGCAGAGCAAAGCCACCTGCAGTACGGTTCAGGCCTGTCCTACATCAAGGAGCCTGGACTCTCATGCAGATGACGCTAATGTCCCAAGTGGGTTCTGATGTTTGCTTTCTGGTACTGGAGCCTGACCCCTGTGCCTTACACTTGTCAAGCATGCATTCCGCCATTGAACTACATCTCCAGGTCTGCCCAAGTTTGAGAACCAGTGCTGTTAGGTTTCTCTGTTCTAGCTGCCCCATGTGATCTTACATAAACAGTAGTGACCATCTAGCTTCGTTTCATTTCAGATTGGAGGAGGTCAGATCTGAACGGGTGGCCCCTGCCAAGATCATTTCCCACCTCCAACCTAGGACATGGCAGGTGCTGGTGGGCGTGTCACCTGTTGTGGTCTGCTCTCATGCTCCCACTAATCAGAACGAGCCCTCGCCTGCTCCTTGGCACTGCCTGGGATAACACAGGGGAAGTTACCCAGGCATGATCACCAAAGCTAACTCCTTAGGAGCTTTCAGCAGAGCCTAGCAATATTGCCATCCCACCCCAGATAAAGGCTCCAGCCCCTGACATTCTCTGTCTTCTCACTGACACAGAAAGGAAGGAATGGATGAGGAGGAATCAGTGTTCTAAGTCATGCTTGGTTGCAGAGGTGTCACACCAGGTAAGCTCTCTACCTCCCAGTGCGCTTCCCTAGCAGGACATGGAGTCCAAGGACAGTGCCTGAGCCACCCACCCCCTCCTTCACAGGATACTATTTTCCTACACAAGGATTTCTGGCCACCCATTATCTGGGTGCCACCCTGCCAGGAACCTCTTCTCCCCAGCAACAATGACACACAGGCTTAGCCCTCTCCTTCTCTTCTTCTCTAAAGCATATCTCTTCCTTCCTTTGGAGAAGTGCTGGCAATGTGGATTGAAAGAGAGCAGCTTATAGGTCAGCATCTCAAAAGCCCACTTGGTGTAGTCCAAAAGTAATCATAAAAACAGCTATTTTCTGGCTTTTTTTTATATTCATTTCCTGAGATTTAAAGCCATCTGTCCCTTTCATGTGTCCTGGGTAAATTTATGCAGTTGATGAACAGGCAATGCCCCTTTGGAGGCCAGCTACTATAGAAGGTCCTGCAGACAGAAAAAAAGTGCCACGGCATCACTTACTATACCTCCCTCGTTCCCTGAGAGAATTAGACCAGGACTGGCCCAGAATTCTAAGTGCTCCAGGTGGCTCCACTGGAAAAAGCCAGGGCCCTAGACTGAGATGAGGTTCAGTCCAGGTCTCTGCTCACCCAGACCTCAGGGCCTGTCCTGAAGTACAACTGAATTTCTCTCTATTGAATGTCATATGCATGTGGCTGAGATGGCCAGGTTGAGGCTCAAGAAAGGGGATAAGGCTCTGTCTCCAAATGTGACCCACAGCTTCTCCAAAAAGAAAATACCCCAGATGCCATGGACTCACTCTATTTATTTCTGGTAGTTGGCAGAGCTGGAAGAGCTGCCTCCTCCCCCTCGGATGGCATGGACCGCTGTTGGAGATGAGGCTGGATAGTGCCCGGGGCGAATGGGTTTGGCTACAGGAGAGAAAAGAAATAGTCACCAAAAGCTACAATAGCAGCCCAGACACGTATGGCTCCTGGGTGACAACCAGAGTCACAGTGCTTCTCAGCATGACAGTTACATCCACCACCAGACCTGTCTGAAAAGGAGGCTTTGCCTTAGCAGCAGTACAGTTAGGGACTCCAGGATATCCAGACATCTCTAGGGGAGACCTTATGTGTCAATCAGTGTATCTTCAAGTAAGAAGATACAACTAGAAACAAAGGATTTCCTTTTTACAGTGAGATTGAGCCACGGTTTCCTTAAGGATTTCATAGGGATCTGTGTAGTCCCTGAAATCAGATGCAGAATTTTAATTGCAATGTGTTTTTCTGGGAAGAGGGTCCATGGTCTTCAGTAGATTGTCAAAGGATATGAAATCCGATAAATGCAATGAATCACTAAGGGATTTTAAAACTAGAAACTTGAAGTTCTTGGTTTGCAATACATCTGCACAGCAATATCTGATGGGAATAACCATGGCATTTTATTAGAGATGGTTCAAGTTAAAACTCTTTACAGATTATGCCTACACCCCTTCCTTTCTTATACCTTTAACCTGGTAACTTTGGCTGCACCCTCATCTTCTGCGTGGATAAAATGTTCTAATACATTGGGGGTCCCCCTTGACGGCCTGCAACTACACCTTGTCACCAGTGCCAGCCTGGCTCTTTCCAAGCCATTTCCAGACCTACACTCGGAAGCAGCTTTCTCTGAGGTTTCCGGCTAATACAGGCTCCTTTGTGGTCCTGGCTGGTGCAGAACACAAGGGACCCACAGGGTGAGAAACTCATATATTCCGGTGTTTGCAAGTGTGTGCCTTTATTTATTTATTGCCATAGCTCTCTTCCTACCACACAGGACAGGGGCCTCAGCTCAGCTAAGAACTTCAGAGAACTCCAGTGAGCAGCAGGCACCCTGCTGGCCCAGCCTCCCAAGACAGAGGAGAGGAGCTGCAGGAGCCAAGGCCCTCCAGCCCTGTCCCAGCCTCTCAGGTTCATGCTGACTGCTGACCGGATGAAGCTCCAGCTCTAGCCCCTCCGGTGTGAGGGAGCACACCTACCGATCTGGGCAGAGTGCGCCCTCCGGGCCATGTTCTTGGCTCGCACCGCCTCCTTGATGCGGTCCACCTCCTGCTGGTAGCGCTTGCGGTCGCGCATGGCGTTCTCCTTGGCTTCCTTCAGCGCACTCTCCAGCGCCTTCACTCTCTCAGCCGTGGCTCGCAGCCGCTTCTCCAGCTTGGGCAGCTCACAGCGCAGGTCTGCGTTGTCGCGCACCAGCTGAAGGGGTAGGAAGACAGCTGATTACTGATCACCAGGGTGGCTTGGACCCCAACCCCCACTGGCAGGACCGCCAATGCTCGATCTGCTTCAACATTCCTTAGGAGCACACACCTGAGGAGCCATAAAGGAAGGTAAAAATACCACTCCGTGGGACTCTGGCCTGCTGAACTCATGATTCAGGGTGCACAGGAGACCAGGCTCCGGAGGGAAGGTAGAATAAAAGCCACTTTCAGCCAGGCATCCTAGCACACACCTGTTTTCCCCACACTCGGGAGGCTGAAGCAAGAGGATGCTGGGAGCTCCAGGATAGTCTGGATGACACAGTGAGACCCTGTCTCCACAGAGCAAAGCAAAACAGAAAAGACACTCTCCAACCACAAGAAATGTTCAATATTACTAGGATATGAGTTTTGTGTTGTGTGGTTTTGTTTTTGTGATACTAGGAATTGTATCCAGTTCTTTTGCATTGGGCCACATTCCACTCTATTTCTAAATTTGCTTTTTTGATAGTCTCACCAAGTCTCCAAATTGTTGAGGGTGGACTTAAAACTTATGATCCTTCTATCTCAGCCTCACATAGTGCTGGAACCCACCATATTCATCTTAAAGCTGAAAGTATGTGTGTGTGTGTGTGTGTGTGTGTGTGTGTGTGTGTGTGCGTGTTACCAAAAATCAAACTCATGACCTCACATTTGCCAGGCAGGCATTATGCTGCTGAGCTGTATCCCTGGCTCAAAGCTGAGAGATTTAAAGTCAGCTCAAAAGCACTTGGTGAAAAAGAGATCAAGATTCCATGTGCATTTACTGTGTATCACAAGCACATTACTTTTTAAACAAGGGAAAAATTCTGAAGCAGTTGGTGAACACTTCATATGTTCTAGAGCTTTCTATAGGCACATTTACCACGGAACCGCTCCCTACGCTGGTGCTGAGTTTGGACCCAGCTCTGCACCAGATCCAGAGGCTAACAGGGAAGAGGAGACTGCAGCTTGTTTCTTCCTACGACTCACAATTCAGAAGGCACTGGCCAACCCCAGGGCAAAGAGCAGCTCAATGCCAGCTGTATCACCTCCTGGCACCTGACTTGCAGACAGTCACTGGACCCCATGGAGTCCTGGGCTTCACATGCATAGAACAAGGACGACTGATGTTCCCTCAGCCACGCAGTGCAAGAAGTGGGGCTACCTCCTCCACATCCAACCCTAAACAGGGCAGCTCGGGGTAGAAAGGACCAGAGCAAACATCCTGCCTCAGCTGTCTCAGCTGTGTGTGTGTGTGTGTGTGTGTGTGTGTGTGTGTGTGTGTGTGTAGTCATCTGCCTTTCACACAGGCAAATGATAGGGCCTGGCAAGGATCTAAGAGGGCACCACAGACGTCCAGGAAGGGCTGATGGCACAGGGCTACTGGTCCCAGGGTCTGTTCTCCCACTGTGGCGGTGAGGCAGTCCATTTCCTCCGGTATGAGGCTCAGCCCAGGGATTCCACTCTGCATCCTCTGGGGCCTCTGGGCTCGCAAAGGTGCTTCATGGGCATTGTGGGAGACACCATGGCTGCTGGATCCAAGGCTGGCAGGAAGGCAGGATGAAAAGAAAGGACTCTGGACACCCCTACTCTCAAACTCTAGGGCTTCCAGCCCATCAGTTCTCTGTACCTGGCTCTAACCATAAGGAATTTTTCACATATAAAGGAAGTCACCAAGGACTGAAAGACTCTTTTCTTTTTGAGACAGAGTTGCTATGTTGCCCAGGCTATTCTCAAACTCCTGGGCTCGACTGACTCTCCCACCTCAGCCTCCCCAGTGCTGGGACTCCACTTTGTGCAGGACTGGAAGGGTTAACAGCCCTTCCAGCACCTGATGACTCATAATCTTTTCACCCTCTGTATCAGGTCCTCCTCCACACAATGCAGCCACCGGTGAGGCTGCCCTCCAGGGCACAAAGGGAGCAGACCAAGGCAGCAGCAGAACTCGCCTACCTGTTTGTGCACCTTGGTGAGCTGCTCCAGGTTGTTCTCCAGGAAGGAAATCTTCTGCTTCTGGGCGGCACTGCCCCCGCCATCATCACTGTCCAGCTCCACACTCTGCGCCAACACCGTGTGATCAGCAGTAACTGGCACACTGCCCACGACCCATCCGCGACAGTGCACACAACTCATTTCAAATCTTTTATTTGAAATCCCAAGTCCCCTCCTCTCAGGGTATGATGAGAGTAAAAACAAAGGACAGTTCTACATATTTAGATTCAATGAACTTCCCAATTGGTCTCTTTGTTTAGCCCCAAAAGCGTTCACTGAAGGAGCTATTTGTTAGAGGGTTGGAAGGAAAAACAATCAAATCTGCCTTTGAATGCTACAGATAATTTCTCTGCAGTGAAAGATACCTTTTCTTTGCAAGCAGACAGATTTTTCTTTTCAAAAGAAAGAGTTCCAAAACTATTAAAAAGAACCAGTGTGAAACTTAAATGCCACACCCAAATTTGGTTTGAACCATCAGGTCAGGGTAACAAGTGACTGTGGTGTCACTGGAAGTCCCAATGGCCTCAGCCTGCCCCTTCAGTTTCCAATTCTAGGAAATTCCTCACAGAGCCAATCTCAGCATAGTCACGTCCAGGTGCTGGGTAAACCCTTGAAATTTATCAGATCTTGAAATTGGCAAAACACTTTAACTCCTGGCAAGCTAAGTAGCACAGATAAGTGTGAAATACATGTGCAAACACATCCTGGAATTTTTTAAAAAATGGTTAAACACTGTTGATTCACATGATTATAAAAGACGTCATCCTTTTTCGAAGGGCAATGGCTTTAGGACCAACTCCTCAGTCTATTGCACAGCTTCCTCAACTTGAAGCTGCGTCAGAATCCCTAAGGAGGGGACTTGCTAAGATTCAGATGCTGGGCCACTTCCAGTCTCAGATTCTGGAGATCTGAGGTGGGGTCTGAGAATATGCATACACAAGTTCTCAGGTGACACCCAAGACTCTGGCCAGAGGAGCACATGCTGAAAACCAGTGGCCTAAAAGTAGCTTGTTCTTAAGAGAGCTTATGTAACGAAGTCAGGGCAGTCTGATCTCGAGCTCTTAACCCTCTCTCTGACCAGAGGTTCCTTCTGGTCATGGCTTTCACCTCCTCCCTCTGACTGAGTCTTTTCAGTTCGTCTCATGAGCTCCTTGGGTATCCTCTTGCTCTCCAGAATACCCCCGGTCTCCTGGCCTCACACTCATACCTGGTCTAGGTTCCACGGTCAAATGCATTTTGCTGATTGTGTTCATTATCTACCCACCTGACATTGCCATTCAGGCCTTGAAATCTCCCATCATTCTCTGCCTTCTGTCTCTACTTGCATACCTAAGATTCTAAGCTATGCAGCTAAGCACCATGCCAAATCCACTCTCTGCCTCTCAGCCAGATGCTCACACCATGTACTCAACCTAGTAAATGCCCTCTGTGGCTTCTGGAACCTTCTTTGGTCTTCTTAAGCTCTCCGTTCTCCTCTTCCTTCTCTATTGAGGACTGAGCCTCCACATCAGCTGAGGGCCCAAGTCACCAGGCGTGACTTCTTTCCATGATGTCAGAGTTTCCTATGAACAGTTTCAGCCTGACTCTACTTCTCCCCTGAAGAAAATGGGTCCCTTCTCCAGGCTAACTAAACCATCCACACTATTAATTCTATCCGTATCAGATCTAATGCCACTGATTTCCTCTTCTTAATCTATTTAACTTCTCTCGTTGCTCCTTCATAGATATGTGCAAACAAGCACACATGCACACATTTTCACACGTACGCACACACCTAACATCTTCCTTCTGCTGTGACCCACTGCTCTCCATCTACTTCTAAACAGTTTGAAAGAGTAGCCTCAGGCTGCTTGCACCTCTTTGTCCTCTCTTGTGCCTGTGCTAGCACCCCCAACAGGGAGGCACCCCCTATATGATCACTGAGTGCTCCATGAAGCAGCTCAGCTGCAGAAAGCCCAGACCTGCACTCCAACCCTAACTCTGGCCCTTCCTCATGGCACAGTGTGGGGTAGGCCAGCTATCACCCGAGCATTGCTCCACCTCTGCAGCACATCAATGGAAGGCCTCGATGCCATGGCTGAGGAGGAAAGCAAGGCTACAGCCCCTCCCACACTGACCGCCACCTCATGAAGCCTCCTACTGTTGTCCAGTGACCAGAATGCTCTGTTTCTGAACCAGGCACAGTGCTTTCACCCAGCAGGGACCAGAGAAATGAATGCTCATTTCAAATGAAGGCCAGGGAAAGCACTCTAAGTTTACTAAGAAGAAAAAAATCAGATGAGAAATGTGCTGAAGAAAATTTTGCCTCTAGCACATTCTTTTAATAATATTCTCTGGCATGAAGTAATTAATTTTTAAGCATAGCCAGCCCCAATTTAAGTATGAAATAGTTCAACTAAAGATGATTCTTCCCACCACCTTTTCTTTTCTTCTCCGACCCATGCAGTTAAATAGAACTCACTTTTTTCACTCGGGTGGTCAGATCCTGGACAAAGAGTTTGCGCAGGTTATGAAGAGTCTGTAGCTCTCTAGACTGGAAGAGAAGAGTGTGAAAAATGCCACTTCAGCAAGACACACACCAAACTTACATTTTTCCTGAGTCACTAATCCCAGAAGTCTCCACCTCACTTCTCCCCAGCCTCCACTGACACTGCAGGAGCCACATGCCCCTGGGACATGGCCACCAGCCCTCAGCCCTGCTCATCTCCAAAAGATCTCATAGTGCAGTGCTGGGCACCCTGACCAGGACCACTTGGATTGAAACTGCTCTATTCTCAATGGAATCTGTTTTTTTTCCCTCAACCACAAAAGTCTAAGTTTTCTCCCCTAAATTCCTAGTAGGCCATTCTGCACCACCATAGAGTCCTCTTCAAAATTTTATTACGAAAACATTATACATTACACCAGCCAATTTAAAGTAGAAGTTCAACACAAGCTGGTTGTGGCTAGGCAGCTAACATGTCCCAAGTTTCTGCACCTCCTTGTTGTCTGTAATAGGAGCGCTCCTGGACGAGGTATACAGAACGCGTTACCCAAGCCTTCTATGTCCACGCTTTCTTATTTGTAACATGAGGACATAAACAATGGCTGTCTCATCAGTGGTGTCAAGATTAAATGAGATAGTCCTTAGACAACTCTTAGAGCAGTTTCTGGCACATAGCAAGTGTTCGATAAATATTAATATGATTTTATTAATGATTATTAGTGATTTATGATAATCATTTCTTTATTAGGTTTTTGTTGTTTTCTTTGGTTGTAACTTTCACTGTAATCAACTTCTTAGGGGCATGTTTTTTCTTTATTTTGTTTGTTGCGGTTTTTTTTTTTTTTATTAGTACACATTTGTAGTGTAGAATGATTACACTTATTGTAGAGAGTTGGTGCATGGACATAGCACATCTTCATTCCTTTTTTCTAAATCCCCTTCATGTTGGATTAATTCCTACAAATGAAAGCATGGGAATCAGAATGTGGTGACAAGAGCCTGAACCAAACTTGGTGACCTTATTTTCTGTCATTCAAGACTTGGTGTTTTTACTCTGGAAGATATGTTAGGAGCTGGGGTTGTAACTCAGTATAGAAGCACTTGCTTGGCACATAGAAGGTGCTGGGCTTGATTCCCAGCACCTCAAAAAAGGAGTGGTGCAATGGAGATGTTCCTTGCAAAATATGGCCCAATTAAGAGGAGAAAAACACCTCAGTGTAAATGACTTAATTTGAATTTACCTGCTCTACCGCAGAACGCAAAGGGATGCAGCTCACACAGGCTCATAATGAGAAGGAAGAAACAGGCCGCAAAGCCATGAAAACAACCAAGTCTCTTGGAATAAGGTTTCTCTGTTAATTTAAGGTTTATCACTGGGCTCAGTCCCATATTGCATAGGAAGCACCTGAAGTTAACTGCATCCTTGGGTGAGGTAAATTTCTTTCTGCAGGAAGCCCACAGATCTGTTATTATAAGGCAGGCCACCTCCTGGCTCAGGCACAGGAGGTGTTCGGCACCCACAACTGCACAGCCATGCTGGCCACCCCCTGCCAGCACAAGCTCCGTCCTCAGTACACGTAATGCTGTAACCACCCTGCATGCTCTCCCTCTACTGCAGTGATTTTATTACTGACAGAACTGTAATCACAGTTAGTGTTCTCCATAACAAGCACTACCACACCAAAGGGAAATGAGGAAAGGGTACATTATATCCCAACGCACTTCCTTGAGATGTAAGAACTAAGTAACATAGGAGCCCAGGTGTGGACATTTCTTTCTAGTTTTGAGGTAGACCCTGAAATAAACAGCTTAGGAGGGGCAGTTGAAAGGTGTTTAAGACAGCTTATATTTAGCCACATTTATGCTTAGGCAACTACTATTTGGCTCCTTCCAGCAAGGGTTTTATCTTCACCACATTCACTACCACTTCTCTACTCCCTGACTCCTCCCAAACCTCTTCCTGTCACAGTCTGCTCCCCTCTATGTGAGAGCTTAGGTCTCAGCTTTCTGTTACAGTGGCCAGGCAGGGTTGGATCACAGAGGTGGACAGCACAGGAAGAGACTGGAGCCCAGTGTCCTGTTGACGCAAAGTGCTGTGTGATACTCAGGGACACATCCATGCCCATGGGCCCTTCGCGGCATGGTGCTGGGCTGTGGGCATCCCAGACTTCAATACCCCAGGTCTGTACGCTTTATTTACATCCCCTCTCCAACATGTGAACATGCAGGCAGGCCTCTCACCAGGAGGGATGGGAAGAGACAGCCAAAGAGAGCGAGCAAGCCTGTCTCCCCAGAATATGCATGGCTTGGAAGGGGTCCACGGCCCAGGGAAGGCATCTGAGTCTAAGAGTGCAGGCTTGGCTTGAAAAGCATGTGTGTGTGAGAGACAGACAGAGAGGGAGGGACAGAGAGGAGGGAGAGACGGAGGCGGGGAGGGAAGTGAGGAGGGAGGGTAAGAGGTGGGGAAGGAGGAAAGGAGAGACGTGGGAAGGGAGCAGATGAAGGGCCACCATGTCAGTGGGTCTGTCCTCATGGGTGGGATGGATGCATGTGTGGTGTGGGGCAAGAAGAAGCCTGTGGGGCAAGCTTGAGCAAACACACCCAGATGAGCGTGGAGTCGGGAGTGAGCATATGGAAGGTAAGGAGAAGGAACAAGTGGATACGGATGGGGAGCCTAGTGCAGAAGATGCGTCATCCAGCAACACCAAAAAAGCAAGGAACTGGCTACATTTCCTTGAAATGTCAGGGAGAAAGCATATGAGTGTGGGAGAGCGTAGATGAGCCTGAAGATGACGGCAGCCCTGTGTGTGAGGGTGAGTGTGACAGGCAATCTACGAGCGCGCCGGAGGTGGGCAAATAGGAGTGCGTGTGTGAATGTGACTACAGAGTGCCGAGGAGCCGGCGCGCTGAGCGCCTCTGTGTCACGTGTGCCTCTGGGTGTGCAGATGGGTATGAGTGAGGAGCACGAGCATGAGAATAAACAAGTCCACGAGTGACCTGTGTGCATGAGCAAGAAGGTGCGACCCTCACTGAGCCCGCCAACGTCCGCGCATCGGAGCCTGCATGGGCGCGTGCCATAGGCGTGGGCGACAGCACAGGACTACAGGCCACAGGGAAGTGTGGGTGAGGGGTGAGAACGGCCATGTGGGCACATGTGTGAGCCTAGGGTGACCTGAACGCACCCATGCACGAACAAGTTGTGGGTGTAAGGGCAATGAGGGTGAGGATAAGAAAGGGAACAACTGCGCAGGGCACGGGTGTTGAAGTGCACCGGGACTCATGGGGTAAAGCAGAACATACCCTGAGTACCACTCATCTTGAGCTTGCAGGAATACTGTGAAATCTCAATGCTTCATATTTTCCTAGATTTCTATAGTTACCTATAATTATGTATGTCACTTCTCTCATCGAATAAATGTAGATGAAGAATTCTGTGGCCTCATCTGGGATCCCCCTACAACCCCTCTCCCCACAGACTTCCCAACTTCATCTCAGCACCAGCGCCTTCCTCCTATCCTAATGCTGTGCCTGTTCCTCTCCCTGGCTCTCAGGAACAGTGCAAAGGAGCACAGGAGCTAGCATGCAGCAGCCAGAAGCAAGCCACTGCCTGCCTCCTACTGGGTCCCCAGGCTGCCGGACCCCAGCTCAGTCCCCAGCTCAAACCCACTCAGCTTCGCACGGCCCGAATGAGGTCAGCATGCAGGGCTGCGTGTGGAGTGTCTCTGGCTGAAGTCTCAGCTAATCCTCTCCAGACTGAATCAATGGTAGAGCAGCTGTCTTCAAGCCCAGGCTGAGTGGTGTGCTTGGTGCTTATAGAGAAGGAAGCTCAGGTCCCTCTGAGCCAGGCAACCAGCCCATAGCGCAACTGAAGCAAAACTGGCCAAAAGGGGAGGGGGGAAGTGCACAACTGAGAAAGCTGACAGAGATTTCAATGCTGAGCCCTCCCACAGGTACCCAGCTCTGCCACTCCTCTCTGCCCAAAGTCCCACAGGTATCAGCAGCCTTGCTGGCTGCACCCACACAGCCTTCTCCTCTTTTCCTATTGTCCACTCATCTTCAAGTTGCAACCATGAGGATCCCTGTGCTGGCCTCCACTGTGCCAAGCCTGGGCCCTCCATAGGTTCTAGATGCAAGATGCTGCCTCTGCCTGGGATGCCTTCCTGAGATGCAGCCCTGGCTCATTCCTCCCTCTGCAATTCCCTACTCCAATGACAACTTTCCATGGAGTCTCCTCCAGGCACTACCCCACCAGCCATCTGACCCAGCACAGTAGCCCTGCCTTTATCTATCTAGGATATGTCCCAAGTTGCCAGAGATCCTGAAATCACGAATAGAGTCAAATCCCTAATGTACTATTTCTTTTCCTACACTTATACAGTTATGATAAATTTTAATTTATAAAGGGTTAATAACTAACGATAAAATAGAACAACAGAAGGCCAGTGACATAGCTCAGCAGACTAAGTGCCTGCTTAGGCAAGCCTGGGGACCGGGATTTGATCCCCAGCACCACATGTGGGACTGGCCCTGGCCCCAGGTGCAATGAGCTGGGCACTGAGGCCAGGTGTGGCATATGCACACCTGTAATCCCAGTGCTGAGGAGGCTGAAAACAGAAGGCTCATTATGAGTCCAAGCTGCATAGTGAGACCCTATACCAAATACATAAAAAAATAAACAGATAAATGAATAAAAAATTTAAATAAAAAATAAAATGGAACAATGGTAATCAGTCATGGTAGCATATGCCCAGTATCTGAGCACTCAGAAGGCTAAGGCACGGGGATTGCCAAGGTCTAGGCCCACCTGGACTACAGAGTGAGTTCAAGATTAGCTTGAACTGTAAAACAAGACCCTGTCTCACACAAAAAGAACAATTATAATAATAAACCATACAAAAAACTACATAAACACAGTTTTCCCATCAAAATATCTGAATTCCTCACTGCATTATTGCAATAGTTTAGGCAACTGGTGGACTTCAGACAACTGAAACTTCACAAAGGGAAACAGTGGGGGTGGGCACTGCTGCTTGCGGCCCTTTGCTGTGTTTGTCCCAACTCCAAGAAGGCTCTGCGAGGGTAGGGTCTCACCTACACTATTGGTTGGTATCTCCAAACCCCTGTAAGACTAGTCCTTAGGAGGTGCTCAGTGAGTGCCTGCTGAATGTGGAGGGGCAGGATCCAAACACAGGGGCTGCAGTTTCTGATTTGCAGGCCAGGGTCTATGCTTTGGTTTAATTCTTACTTGTAGTTTCTAGCATTATAGCTCTCAGGATAGACTGTGTCAAGAGCTGGGGAATAAATTCTGCTAATACCACTGTTCTAAAACAGGATGTTTTAGGTTTAAAATGATATCCAAGAAAGAGGCACATATATGAAGTCCTAGCATAAGCAAATCAGCAGTGCACAAACTGTCGGGGCTTTGCAAGTGAGCTGAGTAGGGAACGTGGACTCACCACTGTCTCCTCCAGGCCCTTAAGGTCTTCTCTGGCTTGTTCCCTTTTATCATTGAGCAATCTGAAACACAAAATAGAACCAACAACCACCAAAAGGGAATCAGAACTGGGCGGATGCCACCTGCATCTACAGATAAATCAACTAAACAAGCCAACATGCAGAGATAGCCGTGGTCTGTTTTTAAATTAGTTCAATCTAACTGGAATATCTGGGCCTCAGAATCAGGAAAGTAGAGTGTTTATGACCTCCCAGGGATGAAAGAGAACAGGAGATATTTAAAGTGCACTCACAAGAGCTTTTCCAGTTTCATTTCTCTCTCTTGGTCCTCTATTTTCAGCTTGTTATAATCAGAACTGAGCTTCTCCTGTTCCAGTTGCAGTTTCTGATTCAAACTGAAATTGAGAGGAAAAGCAATATATTCCAAATCAGTCTCAAATTCTGAGTCATCCGGCTAAAACTGTGGTTCTGTTCCAACCCTATTAGTTCTATGCAATAAAGGCAGCAATTCGTGAAGATTTTGAGGGATCAGAGAAGAACCTCACAGCTTCTTTCCTGTCCAAGTGAAAACTAATTTCTGGGGAGCGTGGAGAGGGCAGGAAACAAAGGCTTTGAGGATGCACTTTTAGTTTGCTGTGTGAAAGAGTCTCCGGGGGACAATAACACACTGGGGAAGGGCTGATGTTTTAGAACAGAGAAAGTGTCCCTCTTAAAATCTGTCTGCTTCCTGGACTGCACAGACGGCAAAAATCCCCTCTGGTAGCCTTATTTGGCCATGGCAACCTGTCCCCCATATCTCCCAAGTCCAAGTGCCTGGCTGAGGCAAGCACAACTTACACTCTGTGATCCCAGAGGAGGGGCTCAGAGAGAGGAATGATGAAGAGCGGAGTTGGGCTCTAAAGGAAACATAAGCTTGCCCTCTGGTTGGGGCTGTTGGTCAACATTTACATGAGCCCAGTAGGCACCAAACCTTTAGTGCGTCCCTGCCTGGTGACATTAATGGAACAGAACATACACTGTGCAAAGGGAAGCCCAGGGTCTATTTGAAAGGCGAAGACCTGGGAAGCTTCCCCATCCACCAGCTGGCTCACGGGCCCTGCTCTTTCTCACCTTCTTCCCCCACCCTCCTCTCTCCCAGTTGAATATGTCAAGGTTGATTCATCAGAATAATGAACAAAAGAGAAGCATATCGTGAGAGGTAGCACGGGGGAGGCCTAGAAGGAGAAGGGGAGAGGGATGCCAGGTGCTGTCCTTCCTCAGTGGACTGTGTGCACATAGCCCATCTCACTGTGGAGCTTTTGCTTCAGCTGCCATTTAGCTCTTCCATGATGCAAATGCACTGTGCAAACAGCTCGTGTACACGCAGAGGAGATCTGGATCAGTAGTCTGGAGAATTAAACTCTTAACTCCAATCTGATTCCTATTTAGCAATATGACCTTAAGTAAAATAATATCACCCTGCTTCTCAGATGGAAACCTGTTTCTTCATCTATAGGAAGATGAAGGGAAGCCTTGGTCTAGTGGGAGGGGTGTCAGGGGATGGGATGACATTTCACTGTCATTGTTTTCTTTGTAACCTTATGCCTTTCATTTGTAGCATTCAAAAACATTATTCCACAAAAGGGCTCAGAGGCTGCCAAGGGAATCCACTGTGCAAAATAATTAGAAGCCCCAGAAAGGGACCCAGAGGCCCTCACGGTTGGGAGACTTAAGATAGCTATGAAAGATAAGATAAAGACTGAGCTGAGCCGAGAAGATATGTTATGGAGCAAGGGCTCCCCTGAAGCCCCACCCAGGCAGGGACACAGCCATACGGGCAGAGTCCGCTGGGTTGACCTGCCAGGATCCACCCTGGCACTACAGACCACAGCACTGCAATAGGTGACTGGGTGATGCAGTGAACAGAGGCATGTTGGGCTTAGGTGGTGGCAAGGGCTGTCTTCTCTGGAATTTATGAACCTATCCAAACCCCTAGGTCAGTCCAATTGCTTTTTTTGTACTTTTACACAGCCTCCTCATCACCTGGGGCAGGTGTCTGCCGGCAGAGTTGCCAATAATGTGACCTTGCCCCAGGTTGGAGTGTGGCAAAGGGCACAGCTGGGCTCGCCTGCCACCTGCCTCCTCAGAGCCCCAGAAGGCTGGACTCCAGATGGGAGAACAGACCTCAGGGCAGCGCGCCCAGCCCAAGGTGACACCACAGAGGAGCACAGAGGCCCCAGAGTGAGGGGACCGGCCCTTTGCTAAAGGCCACATCCCCCACACTGGCCTAAGAGGACTGAGCCATGGCCACCCCCATGTCCTGCAAGCACCCCCGCCAACTCACTCTCGAATCTCATCAATGATTTTCTGCTTCTCTTCAATTTCATCTCGAAGCCTGGACAGCTGCTTCTGGTGAGCTTCCCGGTGGCTCTCCATCTGCTGCTCCAGCGCCCTCTGTGAGCCAGGCCAGGAGAAATGTGTCATCCACTCATTGGCGCCCAGCCCATGCCATGACAAGCCCTGGATCTGGATCTGCCTCCCTCTATGTCAGGGCCCAAAACGAAGCAAGTTTCTGGCTCTGTGCCCTCAGCACCTGGCCTTGCTTTATTGGGACAGCACAGCCCAAAGATCTGTAATAAAACTGAGTAGGCCCTAGAAGTAAATCAGCCTGCTGATTGAACAGAAAGCTCCTCTGGCCTTCTGCAGCCTGTCAGAACCGCACAGCCCAGCCAGTCAGGTGGATCAACATGTAGCCACTTACCACCCAAGGGACCCTCCCCCCACAAATCATGTGACCTATGTGAGCCACAAGCTCTTTCTCACCTGTAAAACTGAGGCCCATGACCCCAGCCACCCCCCGAGGTCCTGTGATAGTGTCCTTGGGACACCTGAGCACCAAAGATCACTGAGAAGAAGAGAGGGGCTTGTTGGGTTCCGCAGGCTGGCGCATGGCCACGCTCTAACTGCAGCCTTCTGTTCCACAAGCCTCACAGACTGCTCAGAACTAGTCGAAATTCTATCACATCTTCCTCATGGGAAAGCCTTACTTCTCAGTCATTTTTCCCACATTTTCCTTTCTTAATTAAAATGCGACCAGGAAAGATCACTTTGTGTCAGATGGAAACTCAAATTTGGAGTGCTTCTTTACAAATGCAAAGAGAAAGGTGTCCTCCCACCCAGGGAGGGAGGGAATAAGTGTTTTCAGAAGGCAGCCTCAGCAGTGTGCCTCACACAGGACCAGGAGTCCACCCTCTCCCTCTGACTCTGGAACAGGGAAGACAAAGGTGTTCACGTAACACAGCTTTGTCTGTGGATACCTCTCTCGGGAGGGTCTGCGGCTGTCTCACGCTAGGCCAGGCCACACTTGGAGCACAGCTCCGAATGCCTGGCCCTGGGCCCTCCCTTTCCCACCTGCATGGGCCTGAAGGTGGCAGACTTTCCTAGAACAAGAAACCCCAGTCCGAATGCACAAAGCGCACCCTCGGCCCGGTGGAGAGGCAGCCGCACACACCTTCATCTCCTCGGCGTCCTGGAGCCGCGTCAGATGTTCCTTCTCCTTATCCTGGAAACTGACTTCGTGCATTTTTTCTGTTGTGAATTTTAAATGATGATTTAAGATTACTGCTAGGACTCACCCAAAAAACAAATTAAAAGGCAAAAGACAAGAAAAACGGCAATAGAATGAAACATCAGCTTTCATCACTTATCAAAGCCAGGGCATAAAGGAAGGGGCCTCCCAACAGAAACCTGGGGCTATGGCTGAGGCTGACCTCTGGCAGGGCTGCTTCAGTGTCCAGATTGGGCTCTTTGAGTATAGCAGCGACTGCAGGGCAAAAGACGTTAAGTGGAAGCAGCCCCCAGAACAGTGCCCTGGCTCCAGTCACCTCACACTTCGCAAGCCTTGTTTCCCACCTGGCCTCCAAAAGCAACCCCGAGGTCATGTACATAAACATGCTCGGCAGACCATAAAGCGCTCTCAGAACACTAGGTGGTATCTGGATTCATGCCACCGGTAGAATTCCAGAAAGAGCCAATTTACCTCCCGTGGGTAGGCTGTATATTTTCTAAGAATCTGGAACAAGAAAACAACCTAAGACTGAGAACTAAGAAATATAGCACAGCGCTCCACAATTCCACAGCAGGCCCCTGTGGAGCAGGGCTTGCCTGGCCCCAGGTCTCCAAAGACCCTGACCAGTGGGAGTACAAGGGACAGCTGGGGAGTGGGAGACAGGAACAGAACTGCTCCAAACAGTGGCATCCCTTGAATCCTTGACTGTCCTCTAGTCGGGACCACTCTACTTGAGGTCTTCTCTGTTTCGTTCCTACTCAGTGGCATCACTGTGGGAACCATGTATATGAGGGAAAAGTTATTTTCCATGTGTTCTTTCTTGTAGTGAGGCCTATTCCTAACATCCATTTTTTAGCACAGAAAGAAAGTGTTATAAGCTACAAGCAGAG
>PVKN010012916.1:0-20349 GCA_004027915.1 Capromys pilorides
AAAAAAAAAAAAAAAAAAAAAAAAAAAAGAAGCAAGGCAATGGGAAGAGGTCAAAAGAAGAGGGCTCATCAATTGCAGGATGATAGCAGGGCCATCGTTGGAGGGCTGGATGGGCAGAAGGAAAAGGCAACCAAAGAGAATGGATTCTAAGTGATTTGTGTTTAACTCAAAAAAAGCTTGGTCACCAGGCAATGCAGTAGGAGTCTCTGCAGGGAGAGCTGTTGATGGTCAGCAAAGAAAGAGGTGAAAGTGCGCTGAAGCTTCCTCTCTCAGGAGCGAGTAGAGTGGTGCAAAAAGTCATCAGCTAACCCTAGATGGCTGTAAAAGATTTCCAACAAGAGGCAAAACCAATGTGTTCTGCTAAACTAGAAATGTAAAAACAGGAGTTCGGCCTGTCTGCAACATTGGTGTGAAAGGTTGGTGGCCTTGCAGCAGGTATTCCACCCTGTCAGACTACCCTGTCAGAGCATAGGTGGACAGTAGGCAGCTACAGTGATCCAGTGAGTCGGCCTGTGGAACATCAGTGTAGAAGCTTGGTTGACCTGTGGCAGGCTATCCTACCCTCATATAACGCAGAAAACACTGGATAGCTATGGGGACCTAGTGAATCTAGCCTGTGTGCATGACCAGGGTGGAAGAGTTGCTGAGCTTCCCTGGGCTCAGCAAGCAGTCACTTGCTGAACTTTGCTCAGCCCTACCATGCCTCTTCACAACTGTCTCAGGAAACTTGCTGACCCATGCCCTGCCCCTCTCCCATCACTGCAGAGTCTGGGTGAGCATTGGGAGCTTCAAAAATACCAAAACAGGCTGGGGAGGTAGCTGGGTGATATAAGCGCCTTCTTAAAAAGTACAAGGACCCAGGTTTGATCCCTGGTAATGCATACCAGGCTGGCCCCAGAATCCCAGGTGCACTGTGCTGGTCACCGAAACTGGGTATGGTGCTGCACACCTACAATCCCAGTGCTTGGGAGGCTGAGATAGGAGGATCACTGTGAGTCTGAGTTGTGTACTGAGAACCTGTACCAAGTAATTAATTAATTTGAAAAATGTTTAAATGCCCAAAGGAAGGAACAATAAACAATGTCAGGCCTCTAGCCCACCCCAAACGAGTCCAGGGGACAAGTCGCACATCTGAAACATTACAAGTCACACACCTGAAATTTCTGAAATGATACAAACTAAAACAAAGAAACAACTGCATCAGGCTATAGAAGAAATCAGAACAGAAATAATCTCTCAGGTCTAAAAACAAATGACAACAATGATGAAAGAATTGCTCAGCACATCAAAAGAAGATATAGATTTAAAAATGGAGAAGAACAGAAAACGGATGGAAACATTGAGCAAACAATATAGGAAAGAACTAGTATACATGCAACAGATTCAAACAGATATGTAGGAAATTAAGAATTCCTCTGGAAGCTGGCAAAACTGCTTGAATGAAACTCAAGATATACTTTGAGACTGTGAAGACTGCATTGTAGCTAGTGAATGCCAGAGGAAAGATCTCTTAAATCTAACAAGGAACCAGAAAATAATTCAGCAGCTACAAGATGATGTAAAGAAAAACAACACAAGATTAATAAGTGTCAATAAAATAGCAGAAGGCAGCATAAATGACATAATGACTATCTGGTGGAGTGGTAGCAGAAAAATTTCCCAAAGCATGGTGCACAGGAACCTGCAGCTGTGTGCAGAGGGTGACATGGCAGTGAATGAGACTGGGTTGGAATCCAGCACTTTAGAACAGAGGCTGGTCCTACTATGTGCTGTGCCCCACTGTGCATCAGAGAAATGTTCTCAGGTGAGAGAATGAGGTCCTGGGGAAATCGCGTGGCCCGAGGAATCACCCTCTTACTGAGCTCACAGGGTGGCTCATGCCCCGCTGCATGCAGACCCCATTCTGGAGGTCAAAGTACAGAGCCTGATGGGAAAGTGCAGCCTTTCTGGCCCTTGCCCTGAGACCTCTCTGGCCAGTTGCTCACCCTGAAGTCCTAGAAGAATTCAAGGTTGACACCATCCCACACTGCCAGCAGCCCTGCAATGAGCACTGCAGGCCTCGGCCTCAGCTGCTCCCTAAGCACAGAAACCCAAACATCCTGCAGGTCTCATCTCTCATGGGAGGAGATCAGCAGGAGGAGCAGGAAGGCCTGACTTGAAGAAAACCCGACATACAGCGCCTAGTTTCATTCTGGGGCACTGTGCATTCAGGGCCCTGCTGCACTAGCTACATGGTGCTCACTGAGCCAGCAGTGTGGGCTTACTGATGCCCTGCATGTCCTGTCCTGGACTGTTCTCCCCAAGACAGTCTGTACCTCATGCCTGTCCCTGCATCTCACGTATTTCAAGGGGACAGAGCTTTGAGCACTTTGGGGTTACTGTGGGGCCATGCAACACCAGCCAGGCATAAGCTCAAGGGGCCACAGGAGGTGCAGGGCAGGACTGCTGGCTGCAAGGTGGCTGCCACTTGACCCAAAGGCTCCAGCAGCATGGTGAGTACAAGTTCAGTGTGCCTCGGGCTTCCACATGCAGGCCAGGCTGCAGCATGTCTGGAGCTATCTGGCGTCCCAAAGAGCTTTGGGACAGTGGCTGAACCTGGCTCTTCTTTCCTCCTCCTCCTCTTCTTCCTCCTCCTCCTCCTCTTCCTCCTCTTCCTCCTCCTCCTCTTCTTCCTCCTTCTCCTTCTCCTTCTATGTATTTAGTTCGTAGGGTCTCACTGCACAGATTGGACTCCTAATGATCCTCCTGTTTTCATCTTTCCAAGCACTGGGATTATAGGCACACTCCTCGTGACTATGGAGACTGGGGGAAGGATGCACAAAAGGGAAAACTACAACTACCCCAGACCTCACTGTACCACCCCCTGGACACCTCAAGAAAGTGAAGTCAGGGATACAGCATTTGATGTGGCAGAGTCTCAAGAGCCAGGTCAGGCAGCCAGCCTAGGTGGGCATCGCCAGAGGATCGGGTACAGGGAAGGCCACACACAAACCCAGTGGAGGATTTCCCAACTGTCAAGAACAAAATAGCTACAGGAGGTGGTGCTCGCTTTCTGTTCCTCCACTGTGGGAGGTTGAGGCAGGAGGATCGCTAGTTCAGGCCCAGACTGAGCAACCGAGGGTTTTAGTGAGCCCCTGCCTCCAAATTTTATGAAGTTATTTCCAATGCCCAGCAAGTTCAATCTCCAGGAGCACAACAACAAAACCAAGAACAAAGAAAGAGCCAAATTATATCACTTGTGGGGAAATGGATGGACCTGGAGATCACCGTGCCCAGCTAACCAAGCTTGATGAAAAGATAGTACGGTCTGCTTTCTGGCCTGTGTGGACTCTGGACAACACTGAGGGCCAGGACACTGCTCTGGGTGGGGTGCTTGCCTAGCAGGCAGCAGGCCAGCAATTCCAGGCCAGCACCAGCAACGAAACCCAAGAGGAGCAGGGGAGCCATTGAGTGCCTGAGAGGCAGACTGCTTAGCCACCAGGCAGGGAGCAGGGCTGGGCCAGGGCTGGAGGAGAGGTGAGCAGCAGTGCGGTCACAGCATGTCCTGGAAATGATAGGCTCTAATAAAAATACAGCTAAAACTAAGAAGTACATATACAGAGCAGCCCCTAAACTGCCAGTCCATACAGAATTAGGTACACAAATACGTATTTACGTCCCCGCTTAAATTCCGGTAGGTGACCGTGAACACAGTTGCCTGCACACAGAGTCAAGGGCCATGTACAGCCCTGAAGCAGGGGCGTCAGGCAGCCATGCTGACAGCTGAAGCTGACTATAGAGTTTGCTGGTTGCTGCCCTGAACACATTGGGTCCAGACAATTCCGTGTCTGAATCAACTGTGGAACTTGTCTCATTGTCCATCACTCCACAAAGGTCAGTGCAGAACAGGACCCAGAACAGAGGCGCAGGCCTCAGCCACTCACTCCCCCGCTCCTCACCCCAGAGCAGAGCTGGGGGCCTCATGCTCCCCAAGGTGAGGCCTGCCAGAGTTTTATCCCTCCCCCAGGAATACTCGGCTCCATACCACAGTGAGTTTGTACATAAACCTTTCCCAGTGGGCAGGCTCAGGAAGACAAGGGCTGCACACGCCCTGGCTCCTAGGTGACAGTGGGTGCTGACCTCCTCACTGCTCATGCGCAACTCCACAGAGGTGCAGGGGTGGGAGGTTGGCACAGGTGCAGGCCGGGTTCCCGCAGTGCGCTCAGCTGCTGCCCACGGAGTCTGCAAGGAACGTGTGCCTTGCTCCTGGAGAGCTGCAGACTGGCGGGATCCAGTGGGGACCCCAAGGACAGCACAGTTCTGTACCTGTCCTGTCACAAAGCAGAGCAGTCTGGGCTGGAAGCTGAGGAAGCCTGAGGGCTGGGGCCAGCCAGGTCCAGGAGGGGCTCTGCGCTCAGGGTGCAGCCCAGGGCTCAGTCCTCCAAGACAGGCCCAGAGCTGCTGCTCCATCTGGATCCACATCCACTTGGCCTTTCCTAATGGGCTCCAGGGGACATGGTGATGTTGGTCTGTCACAGAGAGCAGAAATTGGGTGCTAGAGGCAGGGAGGGAGGAACAGCAGGCCCAGCTGGCCTGGGGGTGTTGTGGACAGAACAGGAGAAGAGTCCAAGCTTCCTGCACAGAGACGGTAATGTGTGTGGGAAAGGGCTCTGCATCCTGATGTCCTCCCGACATGCTCTGTAGTGGAATGAATCCTGGATAGATCAGAAATACGGGGACGAAATCGCTGCAAATGCCCAGCTGCCAGGTTTTCCTCTGGATTTGCCCTTAGATCAGAAGCAAAGGCTCTTCCTGGGCGGAGTGCTGGGGTCAGGAAAGTCCCTCCCTGGCTGATGCCACGCACGTGGGCCTGAGCCTGCAAAAGTGGCCACTCTGAGCTGGGGGAGCCTGGATTTCCCTCCTCAGCAGAGAGGTCTCAGCATGGCCATTCAGCCCCAACGCCAGGGTCAGAGGGAACCTGCTCAGGGGCAGGACACCCATGTCCTTGCCTTCCCACAACAGTGGGGCAGAAGCAACCATGTTGGGAGCCGAGCTGGGGAAGCTGAGGGCTCCTCTGCAGAGCCCCAGAGGTTTCTGCCTCAGGTCGCAGTGAACAGGGAGGACCCTGGAGAACAGCACCTGACTGCTCATCAGTGCCACAGTGAGGAAAAAAATCTGAACTGCAGCAGTAGAGAAGGCTCAACTGTGTCCAAGTCCCCACCCTGCAGGCTCACAGCAGCCTTCCACCTGAAGTGTACATTAGAATCAGAGGCAAAGCTGTCTGCACCACTGACCCGACTCCTACAGCTCCCGGCCTAAGGCAGGAAGGGCTCGGGGCTCCTGAGTCCTGTGTGCAGGAGGCTGAGCTGCTGAGAGGAGAGTGGGTCCCACACCAATGCGCGTCCAGCCACACAAGAAGCCCTCAGGAGAGGAGAGACTGTGCTGGGAGCAGACAGAGCTAGGTCTTGCCATTGCAAGGCTGGGACCTAGGCAGCCTGAGGAGAACAAAGGGCCTCAGCCTCCCTTATTCCAGAAATGAGGAGGCAGGGAATGCATGTCCTCGCACTTGGTACCACTATTGCCACACTGTGGGCCAGGAAGGAGCCAGACAACCCAGCCAGCCTCAGGGCCTCTGTGTGAGAGCTCTGGCCCTCCTGCTGCTGCCCTTGCATCCCTCTGCCTAGGTCCCTCTGCAGCCCCTGCACTGCCACTGTCTATACCTGTCTCAGCCGGACTTGCCACCTCCTCCACCCTGTGTCTGACCTCTTGTCTCCCTGTTGCTCCTACAGGAGGTCCCTCCCTGTGTCAGCAGTTAGGGCTGCCTGGCTCTAGCGGATGCTGCACAAAGGTGTCCTGAGGGAAGGAAGAAAGGCCGGGCACCCAGTTCTGAGCAGGAATAGTATTGGGGTGATGGGAATTGGTGGTCCCACATCCTTGGGCTGGACACCTTCAGACTAGGGGCTTTGAGTGCCCCCCAAGCACTGAGGACTGAGCGAGTTCCCAGCTCCAGGAGAACAGACCTGTGAGTTTTGCCTTCCATGGCTTCTGTGTGTGCCCCCAACACTGGCTTTGGAAACATCCCCCTGTGCCTGAAGAGTGCTATAACTGTCACCTGTCCTGAACATCCCCTTGCCAACAGTGGCCACACACTGTCCACCCACAAGTCCCCACTGAGCTCACAGAAAACACTGGAGAGTTTTGTAGACTCCCATGGACCCAGCAGAGAGTGAGCCAGCAGGTCTGGAATCAGAGAGGACTGCATTTCCTTAGTGCTGCTGGGACAGACACTGCTAGACTCAGGTTGGATGATGACCTGATGGAGCTACTGCCCAGATGCACACAGCTGGCCTTAAATGCAGTCCACAGGCCCTCCATGAGCCATGTCACAGCTCCGGCTGGCCGTCCCTACATGTGTGAATTCTGGGACAGTCACCTCACCAAAAGTTCCTTGCAATAATGGGTGGGCGGTGCATGCCATGAGGGGAACACAGCACAGGGCTCAGTGTCCACAGCCTCACTCCTGGCCATGGTGCTGCCTGAGGGCTTCAGCTGCCCAGCTTAGGAGAGGACCAGGCCACAAATCCCAGCCCAGGATAAGATCAGAGTTCAGAACTCTGTCACAGCCCCTAAATACTGCACATCCCCTTTACACCACTGTGAAACCAGAACCATAAACTAAGGTGAGCGCTGGGAGTGGGGCTCTGCACAGCTCAGATCTGCTGGATCCCTTGTTCTCTGGGCCCTGGTTCCCTGGAGGGATGAAAGCCACTGCCACACCTGAGCTTGCAGTAGGGATATGAGTGGAGGAGTCCGGGTCTTCTGCCCCAGCTAGGCAGGGGCATCTCCATACTCCCCAGCTAGGCCCATATCACCCTCAATTCTGTAGCTCCTCCAACTAGTCCCCCAAGAGGTACTGCTTTTGGGTCACACCCACTGCTCTGTGTCCCAGGTGTCACTGTGTCACCTCTGTATGGGGCTGGATCTCCTCATCTCTCTGACAAGATCCCGCGGATACTCCGAGGGCTACTGCAGAAGCAGCCAGGTGCTAGCACAGTATTAGGAGATCAAATGTGTCCCCAAGCAGTCATCAGTAAGGACCTAAGCACCTGAGAATTATGCCATGCTCCTTGGTGAGCAGCATGAAAGTCTTAGTCCAGTGAGGGGCCAACTCTTACCTCAGTGCACTGTGGGCCTCTGAGGCCCCGGCCATCTTCTGGGGCTGCACAACTGTCCTCACGTAGACCTGTCTTGAGGGTGCACAGGGTGTCCTGTAGGAGCAGAGAGGCAGGGGGATTGCACTGAACAAGGCTCTCCTCCTCCTAGAAGATAGAGACAGAGCTACAGTCACACAAGGGAGCCACGCTCAGCGCTACCCTGCAAACAGCTGCCTAATCTCCATCTTAGATGATGGTGGCACTTGCTTAGAGGCCTGTGACCAGGAAGGGATGAGATAGAAATCCAGGCCTGTGCCATATGACACCTGTGCCCTCCTGCTGTCCCTCTAAGCTCTGACTGCTCCCTAACACAATAGACATAGCTCTGTGTAGACACAGCTCTGTCACTTACATGTCTTGGAGCAGGTCACAGGTCATGAAAATGCTCTAGGAACACAGTCCTTCCTTCCTCCTCAGCTTTGTGGGACACAGATCCTTTCTTTCTGGCACAGGAGAGACCTGAGGATGGGTGGGGGGGACAGCACTCTTGGCTATCTGTTCTCCGGTGACCATCCCTGTCTCCTTACCTATGTTGTGAAACTCACGGGATCCCAGAGTCACAGTCCTATGCTGACCCTACTCTCAGTACGTGCTCGTGTAAGGACCTGCAGAGCCCAGGGCAGGACAGCTCGGCCCAGCCACTCACAGCACAGCAGGGGACAGTTGGGCTGGACGTTCCATGCCTACCCCTGTGTTCTCTTCTGTTGGTGACTTTACTGGCTTTTGCCTTGGGCATTCTAAGGTCCTGGCCTGGTGGGGCCTTCAGTACTGCTCCTGGGAGTGTTCTCATTTCCTTCTCTGCTATGAGGGATGATTTTTCTGGATACAGAATTTCTCATTGACAGGGCTGATACTTTTGTTTTCATTCAACACTGTAAGTAACAAGCAGTTTTCCTTCTAGCTCTCAAGGTTTTTTTTGCGGGGGGAGAAGGGGAAGGGTCAATAGGGTGTTCAGGGTCTCACTACTAGATCGGACTCATAGTCACCCACTTGTTTACAGCCTCCCAAGAGCTGGGATTACAGGCATGTGCCACCATATACAGTATCAATTGTTGTCTCAGCACGCCCTGGGGTGGGGCCAGCATGGCAGGCCCAAGGATTCAACTCTTGGCCCCTGTGCCTGCTTACAGGTGCTTTAATCCACTGAGCTGTTTGGCCAGCCTTAGCTCCTAAGGTTTTGATGTGAACTGTCAAGATGATCTTCTCAGGACATTAGGGTGAAAACTGTCTTCTGATTGCCTCACAGACACTGATAATATGGCTTTTTGACTTTTATGAACAGCACAGTGTAGTGTAATGTCAATGAAGTAATAGCATCAAAATTAGAAAAGATATTATAGATTTCAAGCCACAATAAAAATATGTTAAGGTATTCTATGGGCTTTACTTTGTGAAGAACTAAATATTCTCCACAATCCATGCAAGCAAAAGGTGGAAGTATGCCTTAGTAATTGAGGGTTGCGCCCATTTTCCAGGCTGCTGGCTGCTCCTGGGGCTGCAGGCACGTGGGCCTCTTTCCTCTCCCTGAGGTCCTGTGGGGAGTGTGGCCACTCTGCTGTGGTCCTGAGTGGACCACTAAGAGCAGAGACAGTGACCCTGAGTCTTTGTGCTGAGGGACACTGCAACTTCTCTAAACAGAAGCAGCAGAAGGCCTGCAGCCCACAGATGATGGTTTCCTAATGAATCCAGGTTGTCCTCAGAGGTTAGAGGAGCCAGGCAGTGGGCTCTGCAGAGCCTGGACTTGGCACCCTTTGTCTGAGCCTACTCTTTGTGGACAGAACTCCAGGGAGGTGGAGCAGGTGCTCAGGGCACACTGCAGTGCGGGGAGCCAGAACTTCACTTCGGCCCAGGGTTCGAGTGTCCACATTCGCTGCGCCCACCCCCTTCCCTGAACTCTGAATTACTTCACAATTTAGTACATGTGTGTCAGAGCCCAAGCACAGTAGCCCTCAAGTGAAATCCAATGCATACTTTCATTGGTAAAGTCTTAGAAAAGGAGAATGGCAAGCTAAGGAAAACGGAACTAAATAACAGTGCCACCTCAGCCTGACACCTTCAAACAAATGGACTTAATAGTCATCTCCAGAGTGTTTCATCTAAAAAACTGATAACATTTATCACAGAAGCACACAGAATTATCTTGAATACACACCGTCTCTGAGGCCATAAAACAGCTCATTGCACAAGAGCTGAAAGAATGGCCTACATATTAACAGATCATAGTAGAATAAAAGCATAAGCTAACAGCAGGAGAGGCTATAGAGATTATGCAAATGTGTGAAAATTAAATAATATAGTCTTAAACATTCAATTGGTCCTAGAAAATATCAGGGAAAAAGTTAAAAGCTCTTCATGAGATACTAAAATTTAACACTGAGTGTAGGGCCTGGCTCTCAGCCAGCTGGCTCTGCCCACTGGGAGCCGGCTGCACTTCGGTCTGCTCCAGTTAATAGCACATTGGAGTTGGGCTGGGTTGGTGTGTCTGGTTTTGCAAACAAGAGGTGGGGAAGGGTCCTGGCAGAGGCGAAGTTTACCTGGGAGAAACAGCACAAGGTAGGGGCAGGAAGTGACATCACTTTCTTGAAAAAAACCCCCAAAAAACCCCACAATATACCATACACAACTTGGAGCCCCAGAGGCTGTCTGGCTTCATTTACTCCTGAAGAGACTTAAAGAGCAGGAAGATGCTGTTGCATTGTGGTAAAAACGGACTGGGCTTGGGCCACAAGAAATGGTAGAGTAGGGGTCTTATCCAAATGTAGGCAGTCTGGGACAGATGCTAGCCCCAGGGCCTCTGGTGTATTAACCTGAAAATCCCAAAGGTGATACAGGACGGCAGAGTGAGCCAGCACATTACACTGACCACCCAGATTACCCAGACCTCTGGCTGGGGTGTGTGTACATGGGCGTGAGAATCGTGGCAACTGCTTTCCATGCTGTTTCACTCAAGGGCTGAGCTTTTCCATGTTGGCTATGGTTTGTTTTCTTTCCTTTTTTTTTTTTTTTTTAAGCATCAAAAAGTGAATTTATTTAACCATATTCAACTAGTAATACAGCAAGTGGGTGAATAATTCATGCTATAGCATGATGAGTGAACCGAAAACAAAAAGTTGGTCAAAGAAAGGCAGGGGAATTTTGTCTTGTAAGAATCAGAACTGAGGGGCTCCATAATCAGCTGGCATCCACTCAGTGTTGTATCTGTGACTAGAAATGTACATGATAGGAGCTCCAGGGACCTTCTAGATTCTCTTTTAATGTCCTGATAAACAATGACCATGAAGTAACACTTGTGCTGAGTTACTCTCTGCACTAAGCAGTGTCTGCGTAGGTTCCTTTATGTGTGCAAGGTAATCATTCAAACCATGGATGCTTGGCAACCCTTAGGACCGCTTGATACTTCTGTCCTAATTTCTCAGTTTCCACTATTACACAATCAGTTATACAAGGGATGCACGTGGCATAGAGACAGTCCCATCGCCGATTGTATCCAGTCCAATTTGGCTTTGACAGAAAAGTTGACGTAGTTGGTATCAACTAGGATATGATAAGATGGGCCCAGATATGTGTTATATCGGAAGAATACGCAGGAAGGATGTAGGGGAACTTTTCTTTCCTTGAGAGCACTGGGATCTTTTTTTCCCTTTCTTTTTAGGTTTTATTCTATCCTTTCCTTTGAGTGTCTCATCTCTGAGACTAAGCGTTTGCTTCATGGCCACACACTTTCTGGCTGTCTTTTGTTTTCCCATGTTCACGCCACTGTCCTGTTTCTTCTGGAATCCGTGGCTATGGTTTCTAAGCTTGAACTCTTTTTTCTTGGTGCCACCTCAGGGTGAAAATGAGTCCACCCCTGAGGTGGAAGAGGCCAGCAGGGTTGGGACCTTAGAATCAGGCACACTGAAAAAGCTAGTGAACCACTTGATGACTGCTCATCGCCAAGGGGCCCATTTTTCATGCCTGCATTCCTGTCTACCTACAGGCTGTTCGCCACCATGCAGTGGGAACTGAATCTGCTGTCTTCAGGTGTGCCCCACCTCCAAGCCGGTGGACCCACCACCTCCTGAGTGGGTGTTAGGATGGCCCTGTACCATTCCATGCTCCAATGTGTTCTATGGAAACATGGGTGCTCAGAGGACACGTCTCAGATGGTGTAGTCATAGACCAAGTAGGCCGAGACCCCAGAGTACCTACCTCAGGTCTGGTGCTGTGCAGAGTGGTCAACCCACGGCTGCGGGGCTTCTCCATCGCCAGTGAATGAGCTGTGTACCTGGGGCCTCTCTTTCCCAGGTTCCTGGCTACATTAATCCAGAACGGCGCCCCCTAGAGGGAGACTGTGCATCCCAGTATCCTGAGACATCTAGGCAGGAGCTGGCTGGGTTAATTCACAGCATAAGTGTGTTCAGTGCACCTACTGTGTGCAGGCGCCTTTCCTGACACTTCTCAGTCATTCAGTGAGTAGCACACACAACTCTCTCAGCTTCCCCTGCTTTTCTTCTCATCCTGGAATCGAGTTATCCCCTAGACATCCTGGCAGATGGGGACACTGGGTGCCATAAAGTCACATCTTCCTGATGCTTCTAGGTATGGGTGCTTCCACCCCAACTCTGCAGAGCACCAGAAAACAAGAGGTGAGAGGGCTTGGGGCTAAGAGAGGGCTCCTGACTTCAGAGTGGGGTTCATTTGAGCACCTGGGCTTCAGCGGAGACAGGGAAAACCTGGGCTAACAAACTGGTCATTAATACTTCCTAGAGGTTGGGGTCTAGAGCTGTACCCCATGGAGGAGGAAAACAGAGGGCTAGGGTTGGGATACTGGGCATGTGGGGAGCAAGGGGTTTTTGGTGCTCAAGGCAGGTGGCAGGAGGATCCACTGATACACAGCCCATTCTCAGCCAGGCAAGACCACGCCACGCTGTATGGAGGTTGTTCAGGAGGTGTGGGGCTCAGACCATCCAGACATGGGCTCCACATCACTGTCCTCTGTCCAGTTCCTGGATTAGGTGGTCTCTGCCAGATAGACACCTCCAGGGTTCATTAGAGGCTAGAGCATGGGGATTGGTCAGGCCCCTGACTCTTCCGCCTGCCCCTAGTTGGAGACCTGGTTGCTCCAGTACCTAGGAGATTTTGGCCAGGCAAAAACCTGGTTGGCTTGAAGCAGCTCATGGCCTATGCATTAATCAATCTTCCAGAGTCACAAATTGTCCCTGAAGTGTACAGACTCTTGCCTAACCTGGAGCCCGCTAAGTATGATCTGCTCCTGAGGGTGAGGGGCAGGGTGGATGCATGAGGTAGGGCAGCAGGGGTCACACTGGACCTCACCAGGAGGAGATTCCATAGGCTGTGTGCTGGCCAGGAGCAAAGGAAGAGGCTAGGACCAGAGATGGGCCTGCAGCCCAGCAGGGATGGAGTCCTGCTCTGGGCCTAGCACCTGAGGCTTCTCTGGCAGGAAGGGGGCTACTCTGCCTTGGAAAAGACTCAGGGAAGGGCAGTTGTGGAGGGTTCTTTTGTCCTTCCCCTTTTGCGCCACTCTAGGGCCAGAACTGCTCCCCAGAAGCAGCCTTCAAGGAAGAGCAGAGACAGGGGAGAGTGGAGCCTCCGCTGCCTTAGCTGCAGCTGCGGGATGTGGGGCTGATGGGCATGAACAGCCTGGTCTGACCCTGTGTCCATTCTCTCCCTCTCATCTGCTGCTGGTCATCGGGCTGCAGGATAGCTCAGGACACCCACCTTACAGAGCTCCAGTGGCACTGTCCTCCCTCCCTCACCTGGACATGTCACCTTTTCATTTTGTGTTTTTCCAGTGCATCTTTGGTGTGGGTAAGAGATTTGAGCTTAATAACTGTATTAAAATATAATAAATTTAATAAAATTTGATTGTAATAAAATTGAACTACTCCTTTCTTTTCAAATGTACATCCAGGGGGCGCTAAGTCTTCACAACACGCTGTGCACCCCAAGGTACAGTCGGCTACAGCACAGAGCCAGCAGTAGAGCCCTTTATTTTGACAAGTCACGTTGCTAATTTACCCAGGCTGACCTTGAATTTACTGTCTTTCTGCCTCAACCTTCCCAGTAGCTGAGAATGGGGGTTCAGGCCCCATGTCCAGCTATTGCTGTACGTTTACTCAGTGATGCTTCACCTGCTTTCCCATGCCTTGGGGCAAATATCAGCACAGTAGCAAAGAGAAAGCAGGATCATTTGTTTCTTTCTTTTCTTTTTTTTTTTTTTCTGTGGTACCAGGGATTGGACTCAGGACCTTGCACTTGCCAGGAAAGCACTTACTTCACTGAGCTATGTCTCCAGCCCCCCAGGATCATTTCTTCAACGCAGCTCTCAGGAGGAAGCTGACAGGAAGGTAAAATGAGCCTGGAGGTGGCAGGGTTGGGCTATGAAGAGCCCTGAGCACCATGTAAGACTTCGAACTTCCTCTCGCAGGAGGTGAGTAGACAGGCAGAGAGTGTGCAGAATCCTGGGAAAAATTATTCAAAGAGGTCTCCTAGGAGACTTTATAATTCTGCAATCTGACAGCTGAGGGCCGGTTGTAAGACTCGGATGACCTGCACTCAGGAGATTCTCAGGAGCACCTTAGGGCATAAGAAGGGAATCTGAGGAGCAAGCCAGCCGAGCCACAATGATGGTGAGTGGCCAGGTGGCTTAGGGACAGGGACTCTAATCTCCTGGAAATGTCTGTCTTCAGGAGGACTTGTGAAGGCAGGAAGAGGAATCTGTGAGGGCTGCCAACAGTGTTCTAGGAAGGTGACAGATTATGAGGGAGTAGGAGGCTAGGACACTGGTGGAAGTGAAGATGAGGCTGCCTGAGATCACTCAGACAAAGAGAGGTGGCACAGGATGGAACCCTAACAGTTTGTTTGTTTATTTATTTATTTATTTATATTTATGTATTTGGTACAGGGTCTCATTATATAGTTTGGACTCGTAGTGATCCTCCTGTTTTCAGCCTCCCCAGCACTGGGATTACAGGCATGCACCACCACGCCTGGTCTTGGTGGCTGGCTCAGTGTCCACGGATGGGACCAAATCCTGGTCCCTGTGCTTGCCTAAGCAGGCCCTTAGTCTGCTGAGCTATCATTAGCCTTCCTAACAGTCTTAAACACAACGTGTACAGAGCAAATATAGAACCTCTCTGGAGTCCTCCACCTAAGACTTGAAGGGCAAGGGCTGGGGAGTTAGCTCCGTGGCACAGTGCCTGTCTGGAAAGTACAAGGTCCTGAGTTTGAACCCTGGTCCTGCAAAAAAAAAAAAAAAAAAAAAAAAAAAAAAAAAAAAAAAAAAAAAAAAAAAAAAAAAAAAAAAAAAAAAGATTTGAAGGACAAGAAAGACAGATATGCAAAGAGCAGAGGGATAGAGAGAACCAGTACCAGCTAGAGAGGAGAGGACAAAGAGCAGAGCCCTCCTGCAGGGAGCCTTGTGGAGTGGCAGCTGCAAAGGGACAGAAAGCAGAGGCCTAGAAATGAGGTCCCAGGGGCCAAGGACAGTTCAGCCCCAGACTCACCTTGGAACCTCATTAGTAGGAGCAGCTCCATGCAGATATGCTGGGTACCAAAAAGTTTTTTTTTCCATGTCACTTCTGATTCACTATGAAAGAGTATGGGGTTATCTTCTCCTCCAAGAAGACAAAGAAAGAGAACAAAGTGCATACACAGTAGCCATGGGGTGGAATTTCATAGAAATACAGTAAGGCAAGGAAAATCTGGTACCTTCTAAGACAACTCTGCATGGAGTCACAGTATTGTACCAAACATAAAGCTCATGGCTCATGATGTTCTATCCTTTTTTTCTTTCTTTTTTTTTGTAAGATGCTAACATTGTTAGAGGATTGGTGCAGGCTGCATACTCAGTTTCTTGCTTTTTTTTGTTTTAGTTTTTTAGTGTTGGTGATATGAGCCTCACATATTAGTTCTACAGTGTGATATATCCATGGCCATGGGTCCTGTTCTGGTAGTATTCATTAGGGAACTGTCTTAGTTACTTTTCACTTGTTGCTGGGACAAATACCTGACACCCAAAATGGAGGAAGGAAAGATTTATTTATCTCACAGTTACTGGAGGTTTCAGTCCATGTTCGGCTGGCCCAAGGCTGAGTGGAACAGGGCAGAGAGCATCCAGTTCATGGCGGTGGAACAGCAACAGTCACGACAGAGGCAACAGACCAACCAGGGCGCAGAGAGCAACAGCCAACGTCTGTCTCTCTGTCTCTCTTTATATTAAATTCAGGCTCTCTGCCTCAACCTATCTACCTTAGACCACACCCATAATCCCAGAAGGACTCAAACCCATAGTCCCATCCATACTAAAACACATAATCTCAGTGGATCAAGAGTCAAGTAATCCCAGCAGCACTGAGACCCATAGTTCCATCAGTACTAAAACACATAATCCCAGTGGATCATGACTCAAGTCTCAAACTCTAGAAGTCCTTGCCCCATGATCACATGAGGCTTTAGGGGGACAACTAGACATAAACCATAACAGGAGCCAAAATCATACCACCAAACTGTGACATTAGAGATAAGGTCTTCCTTGAACTAAACATCACTGTCATTTTTTCAGAAGTACAGAAGTGACTGTACATTTTAAAGGGTGAGAAAAGGACCAGTGTAGGGGAACAGTAGGTGACTGAGAAGGCAAGAGAAAGAACATTGCCCATCATTGTGCAGGGCAAATGCTGATCAGGCTTGCAGTGCCTGTTGACTGGCAATCATTGGCATGAGGGTCCTAGCCTCTCACTGCAAAGACAGAAAGATGGGGACTCTGTAATTGCTAAGGGGTGCATGGCCAATAATGGCTTTCAGTTGTGTTGTGCAGCTGTTCAGTAATCCCAAACACTCCCAAACTGCTCTATGATGTTTTGCCTCATTGTCCCCTCTCCTTTGGAGAGTGCGACATTGGATCATACCCCATAAGGAACAATCTGGATAAACACTTCTCACTCTTAAAGTATGGGACCTACCTCTTGTCTGATTCCAAAGTTTTGAGAACCTGGTGTGAAATCTTATCAGACTCCTATCGTGTAAGTTACTGATCTCAGCTACTGGACTTCAAAACACAGATCATCTCAAGAGTATGGAAGACACAGTGAAAGCTTCAGCCCTGGCAGCCTCATACTTTGCGAGCTGATTATGCACATGAAGCATTCAGGCTGAGACAGAGGGATGCGTGATAGCTTTGGGGCTCTGAACCCTCCCCTACCAGCAGCAGCACCACACTCTTTCATGAAAAGATCTTGTCTCACCTCAAGGATTTCTGCTGTGGTGGACAAGGCAGCTTCTCCTGAGAACTACTTGTGGTGGTTTATATCTAGATGCTCCTCAGAGACTCTTAGGTGGGGCTTTCAGACTGGGATTCCATTATAGAGGCCCAGGGCTGACTAGCTGTTAGGAGAGGACAGTGGGGGCAGGGTTTGGTCTATCTCACTCCCCGTTCCATCTTTTCCTTCTCTCTGTATCCAATCCACCAGAGTGTGAGCAACTCTCCTCCTCCATTTCCCTCTGCCATGCTCCCCTGCTTTGGAGCCAGCTGACTATGAGCTGAAACATGAGCCAAATAAATGGCTTCTTCTAAGTTTTGAGTGCTGGGTATTTTGTCCTAGCTATAAGGAAATTAAATAAGACACCACATATATACAGCTATAGCTGTAAACCCATTGGACTTTATTTCCACACAAGTAGTGTTATGGTTTGTGTCTAGATGTTCTCCCAAAGCCTCAAAAGATTATAAGGTTTTTCCAGATGTCCGAGATTACTGAAGTGTGTGATTACTAAATCAGTCCACTGATTGGTTTGGCATAGTTCTGGCCAGGCTTAAGAGTATGAGTACTATACTTGCCCCAGGGTGGATAGCCTGCATACAATACAAGGTAGTGAAAGGCACTTGTCCCTCCCTTGCTTGTTGCTTTTGCTGTCCTCTACCACCATGAACTGTTGCCCCTGTACCATGCTACCTTGCCTTGGAGTCAGCTGATTGTGGACTGAAACCTTAGCTAACTATGAGCTCAATAAACCTTTCCCCCTTAAACTTTTGGTGCCAGGTGTTTCTTCTCAGCATTGAAAGAAAAGTAAATAAGACAGACAGTATCCTTCCTAATGGAGCTCCGGACTTTAGTTACTTTGGAAAGCACTGTGCAGATTATTTTGATCTGTTGGTGTCACATATGTTGCCTCTACACCCCTGCCCTCTTTTGGGCAGACCCATCATGAGCATCTGATAAGGCCACAGAAGCAGGATTTAACACAGAACAGGGAACTTTTGCCAAGGGAAAAACCTAAACAACACCCGTGGCTTCACTTGCCCTTAGTAGACATGAAGATCCAATTTTGGATGGCACAAAACTTGGGAATACATCCCAAGTTTTTCCTACTGGTTTTGCTCGCAGTTGTATACAGAATTTTGGACAGAGCTACATTCCCAGTCTTTTATATTATCTATGTTGGAACAAGGGTCTCACTAAGTTGTTTGTGCTGGAGTGGAACTTGGTGTCCTCCTCTTCAGTGTCCTTGATTGCTAGGATTATAGGTAAAGGCTAGAATGTTTTGCACAGGATGGTGGTGCCAGCTGCACTAAAATCCCACAACCTTCAGGGTAGTTAAGAAGAACCCACTGGTGGTTGCCTAATGAACATCTTTTGCTGTGGTTCCCCTGGCTGGAATTTATTTCACATAAATAAAAAAGTACACATTTGCTGCTCTCTTTATTCTGTGGGCAGCTTGGCTCTGATCAGTTCTGTCCGTCTTCAGTGGAAGCTCCAATTCATATGAAACTCCCCATCTCCAGTACAGCTTTTCCTGTAAGCCTGGGTCTTATTTCTTAAATATTTTAAAATCATTCGTTTGTTCATTTATTTATTTGATACAAGGTCTCGCTACCCACACAGCTTGAGCTCGTAGTGATCCTGCTGTGTCAGCCTCCTTGGCACTGGGATTACAGGCGTACACCACCACGCCCAGTTTCAGTGTCAGGCTCAGTGCTGGGCCAGAACGGCATGTGGTACCAGGGTCCTTGCGCTTGCTAGGCAGGTGCTTAGACCACAGAGCTATCTCTCTGGCCCAGTCTTCTTCTAAAATTTTGGCACTGTCTCACTTCTGAAAACCTGCACACGAGGATCTTATCAGTCTGTAGCACTTGCAAGATTTGTTTCATATTATTCTCCCTCTCTTTAAACACTATGAATCAGAGAACAATTCTTACGTAAGTGATTTGTACACACCCCTCATGTGCCTGGCACATGGCCTTGCCCCTTGAGTGTTATCTGCAGATCTGCAGTGGAGCTAACACCGCCCTGGCAGTCAGGAGCCGCCCGTGTTCAGTGCTGTCACCCAGCTGGGATCCAGGGAGCATCAGGAAATGTAGCTCTGTCTAATGGTTGTTATATTGCATTATGTTTTTTTCAGATTAGTTGTTCAGATTACCAGATACAAGCATGTAAAATAGATTTCTAAAAAGTTATAAGAAGTTAAAGAGGAGAAAAAATTAAATATTAACTGCTCCTTTCAAGACCATCAGAAATCAGCAGTACAATTAACCAAGCCACCCTGTATATATACATAAATGTTTTTTTCCTTTCCTTTTTTCTTTTCTTCTTTCAAGTTGAGATTTATCTTATGGAAAAACAACTCATGTACAATGCCACATGTGTGACATTAATTATGACTTTAGGGAAAACTAACATTTGGTAAGCAACATTTCAGTAAGCGGCTTAAGACATAGCACTTCATAAAAATTCCCTCCTCTAGGGGGCTTGTGGGGAATCGGTCTAATTTTTACAGTGACTTTTTGATTTTACTTTGAAAAGTCACTCGAGGGTCTACCTCATTGGTAGACCACTTGCTCAGCATGTGCGAGGAATTGGTTTTGGTACCCAAAGTGGCAGACAACAGGAAATAATTTTGAGGCTAGGAGATCCTGTCAAGAACTTAAAGCCAGATGTTTTTGTTATACCTATTCATTTAGGTAAATTCTACTTGTCAAAAGACAAAATGACAGTAAACATTGTTCAGTGTTCTTCAATGGCTTTTGTTTCCCAGCATAGACTTGAGCAGCACTTAATTTAGGAAAATAAAAGGAGTGCTCATGTAAGTGACACAATATGCTTAGTGATGGGCAGATGAATATAAGCATATAAACTCAAGTCGCTGGAAAGAAAAATCTCTGCTCAGAATGGTGGGCTGATTTTGTAGGCAAGGAAGGGCTGAGGACATCCAAAAGAGAAGAAAGTGAACTTGTCGTTTCCAACTTATTTTCTTTAAACAGTAAAGCAGAGGGGACTGACCTCCTTACTCAAGGTGGGTTTGAAGATTTGGCTTTTCTTTCATTCAGAAGGCCACATACACAACCTATTTTGTCTAGAAATACAAAACTTCAGCATCAGTGACTCCCTTTTGATATGGTATCATGAGGTTAAGTGCCCACTTACCTTGGCTTCATTTAACTCAGTGGCTTCCTTGATACATGACCATTCTTAGCAGGTTCAATCAGATTGTACAGGAGTTAGGATAACACCACCCTGGTGGTCAAGAGCGGCACAGTTCACTGCCCATCACCCAGCTAGGCTCCAGGAGGCATCTGGCAATGTAACATTCGCACCTGCCTCCCCCAAGATGATCACATGCTGTGAACGAACACTCAATGACATGGCATTTCTTTCCCTCCACCAGTAATTTGCAGGCTTAAAGACAATGAAAACTGACTGCTGGTGAAACTGGTTTGGGCTCTTAAGAGTGAGATGCATTTACTGGTTTTAGCCTTCCACAGGATTGCTCAATTCCTCTTATTTTGTTTTTATAATAAACACCTATAGAAGATTAGTAACACCTTAGGCAAGATTACACTATTCCAAGGGCACATGAATTCTTGAATTTCAAGGAAGGGCTAAGGACATTTCAAGTTATTTTCCTTAGTACTTATCTAACAATTAGCTTTTTTTTTTTGTTTTGTTTTTTTTGTTTTCCCAGCACTTTTATTTCTTTAATATCTTAACAAAAGAATCTCCAAAGGTTTAAAAACTTTTGAAAAATATACAGTTTCATATTATTTACATAATGTATGTGTACAGCTTCCAGTATCATAGAAACTCTGCTGTGTTTGCAATGCAGTGACTGTGGAAATAACTTTCAGCCTTTAAGAGAAAAGGCCTTGGCTGTGTCGTTG
>PVKN010012917.1:0-20355 GCA_004027915.1 Capromys pilorides
GCTAGTTAATATTATGAAAAAAAAACTTTAATTATTAAAGTAAACACAGTCATCCTCTAAAGCATGCAGGTCATGTAAAATTTTATGGAGCCAAAACAATCATTAAACAACTGCTCTCCGGCCCCTGGGTCGGAGTACAAGGCCGCAACTCAACCCTGCAGCTGGCAGGAGCCATGCAGAAGGACCCCGGACGCTGGGTCCACCGTGGTGCTATGGTCCAGCCTGGGCCTCCTCCGAGGCCAATTCCTAGCCTCTTCAAGATTTCATATCCTCATCCACACACCGAGGAGAATGGCTTGGCAGGAAGCACATGAGGACCACACAGATGCAAAGTTCCAGGCAAACCCAGAGGTGAAAGCCAGAGAGCAGGTCCTGTAGCTGTCATCTCTGAATCACCTTTATTTGTCCCTTCTCGCACACTAAGCTAACGTCTGCATCTGTGCTTTGGTCCATCCTTGGGGCTCTGGTTCTGTATGGAGCTGGCCCCTTCCATCCCAGGACTTGCACTCCAGTTTCTGTTCAGGAATACACACTCCGCAGCGCAGCCCCCGGCCCGCACCAAGGCGCGGCTGTACCTTCCCACATACACGGCTCTGCTCAACTCGCAGTCCACTTCCACACCATGCCACCCTGAGCCCCACCAATCCACCTGTGGGCTCACAGGTGAGGTCCCCAAAGGCCTGCTGTCGTAAGACCCAGTGGCTCTCTCCACTTTGCTTTTTCTTTTTCTTTCTGCCAGCTCAGCACACTGTGAGGGCTGGGCTGGCGATGCCCTGCACCTGTCTAAACCTTCCTAGGAAGGCACTTTAAACTGCAGAGCTATCTCACCAGCCCCCTCCATTTTGTTTTCTGTCTTCTGTCCGTTCCTGCAGATCCTCTCAAACCCCTTCTACCTAGAATCCTGGGGGGCACCCCTTGCAGTTCCCACTGTCCTTGGCATACCAGGACCCCTTTCTAGATGCACTCTCCTCTCCTGCCCTCTGGACACGGCCTGTGCTTCAAGTTCTGTCCACCAAATGAGCTTCTCATCCATGGTTCTGCTTTCCAATGTCACATACGCAGGCAACCTGCTGAAGCCGGTCACCCACCACTCCTGAGCACCAGCCCAGGCTTCCACGTGCTGGCTTCACTCAGAGACAGAAAGTCGCGCCCCAGCCCCCGCTGCCTTATTGCAGTTCAGTGCTGCCTCACTCGGTCACAGGCACTGGCATAGTTGTCACCTAATCCTGGCTCCTGGACATTACTTTTTAAGATTTGCTTGTTTTGTGTAGGGTCTCACTACGGAGCTCGGACTCGAAGTGATCCTCCCGATTTGAGCCAACCTAGTGCTGGGATTAGCACTAGTCCTAGTGGACTCCATCGCTGGCTCAGCGTGCCCGGGGGCGAGACTGGCACAACATACAGTGCCAAGGATTGAACCCTGGCCCCTGTGCTTACCTACACAAGCACTTAGTCTGCTGAGCTGTATTATCGGCCCTTCCTGGACATTACTTTTGACCAGAGCTCCTTAATTTTACTTCCCTCTCTCTCCAATAAACTTGCAATGATCTCTATTATGAATCCAACTTACTTTTCCCCCTTCTGCCTTGTCTCCTCTAACAGCTTCTGAATTGCCTTTTGTCCACTTTTTTCCTTCCCATCTGGCCAGTGTGATTTTTCCACACAGAGGGGATTCTGCCTACCTTGCTGCTGCCACGCTATGCCCCTGCTGCAAGTCATGACTTATCTTCCTCCAATAGTAAATGTAAAGCCTTCCACCTGGCTTCCAGCCCCGTGTGGCTCAGACCCTTCTCACACAGGCCCTCTGTGTGCTAGTCCCCTTCCCTCTGGGCCTCAGGGCCCATCTGCAGCCTTTGTCATTCATCAGAGATGCAATGTTCATCTACCTGTGGCTGGCTAGGGTTAGTGTGAATGAGCTGTTTCCCACAGCACCTGGCAGGTACTGAATGCTGCCTGTATTTATGTAACAAATAAAGGAAAGGAGATGAATGACCCGCCAGCCCAGCCTTACTCCAAATGCCGCCATGCTACTTCCAGTTACCTCCAAGGACAGGACAGCAACTTGATGCTGGACCTGTGTCATGGAAACAGTTTACTGTGTTTGCATTTCTGAATATCATCAAGAGCAAATGATCTATAAAAGGTAATGTGATCCCACCTGACTTCTCATACCCCTAATCTGCACTTTATTTTCAAAAGTGAGAACAGACATGCAAGTCCCTGGCAGAAAGGAGTGGAAGAGGGCCGGCGAGATGGCTCAGCGGTCTACAGTGCCTGCTTAGGAAAGCTTAGGCAACTGCAGAGACCGCAGTTCGATCCCCGGCACCACATGCTGCACCAGCCCTAAGCCCAGGGCAGGCTGAGCCAGCCATTAAAAAAAAAAAAAAAAAAGAAAGGAGTAAAAGAAAAAAAAATAATAGCCTAAAAATAAATTATTTGTTATGAAATCATGATTTATATAAACACATTTCTTTAAAGGATTCATTATGAGTGACGTTATATAAAATAAGCCAACTTTTTAACAAGCAAAATAATATTACTTAAAAAGATCCAAGAGAATCAGCACTTCTTTCTGGCTTTCAAATAATACTCTGTTTTAAACATGAGCTCCAGAAAATCATACAATAATGTAACACAAGAGCTCTTCTGGCTTGGATGCGTTTAGATCAGGCTACATTAGTTAAAAGTCAAGGCTACAGGATTATTCCAGAGCCTTTGGAAAGTCTAAGAAACAGCCTAGCAGCATCACAGCCACTTGGGCCCACACAAAGATCGCGTAGGAGCTGGTCAGGCCCAGGCCAGTTGTCCACCTACTCCTGTCCCCTCAGGAGATTTCAGGATCTCAACCAAACCAAGGTCCTCTTCGAATCCTATTAGCTTCAACTATGACAAAAAGCAGTATGAGTTTCACTGGGTTTCTTTTCAGATTTCATCAAATTCCTTGTATACCTACAACCAGCTGGGTTCGTGTCACCCAATCTCCAGGCCTTGGCCAACTGTAAACTTAATAGGCTATGCAGGTGGGAATGTTGGTCACACTCCTCAGAAGAAATGATCTTATGTTAAAAAGATTTTTCTACACCCAGTTAAGGCACAAGTCAACAGTTCAGAACCCAGCTATGAAAGAAAGCACCTATGGTTTGGCTTCCTAAAGACAGAGAAATTCTTAAAAGACCAAACCAAGTTCCTCCACCTCCCACTGCCTTACCTGTCTAGTTGCTATTGTACTCACAGACCACCACCACCTGGGCAGCCTAGCACTTTCAAACACGCTGGAAGTTCCTTTTAAATACACATCCACTCACATTTATGTTCCTATTGATATGCATGAACAAAGATACACGGAGACATTTACATATGCATTTTATTACTAACCATATTTTGGTATGTATGTGCGTATGTATGTGAGAACAGACCGCGACAGCTCCTACTTAGATGTGCCCTCCAAAGGCTAATGTACTCGCATGTGGGTCTTTCCAGAGGTGGCTACTTCTAAGGTGTGTGAACACAGCTTAAGGGTGTGTGCTCACTAAAGTAGTCCACTGGCCAGATGCACATAGCTCTGCTATGGACAATGGGAAGGCCCATGCTAGATGTTGGTAGTACTAACCCATAGGCTTGTAGCTTGAATGCAATCAAAGGAAAGAAAGAAGGTTCACGGCTTCCTGCCTACCCTGCCACGGACTGTTTGTCCTCAACCACACTGTCCTGCCTTGGAACCAGCCAGCTATGGACTGAAACGACCGAGAGCTGAAACAAACTGTTCTTCCTCTAACCCGTGCATGTCAGGGTATTTTGTTGCAGCTATAAAAAAAGAGATCAAGACCTGACTTTCTTTAATTTTTGTAGAGCTAGAGACACAACCCAGGGTTTCATACCTGCGAAGCACACAGTCTGCCACTGACCTACACGCGCAGCTTCCTGTCTTTATTTCTTGATGGTGATTATTCACAGATTCTCCTGGGAAAATACAGCAGCTTGAGGACATCCTCTCCTCTGGTGTGAAGAAGGACTGGCCCTGCTCAACAAGAGAACCCAGCCGGGGTGCAGGGCTGCCCCAGCACTGGTCACCAGGCACACGAGGCACCTGTGCACCCCAGCATGTAGAAATAATTGGATGGGGGGGGGGGGGGACTCACAGCCATGGCCTGGGAAGCACTTGGCAGCTCTGAGAGTTTGCAACATGACCATCTGGAAACCTGGTAGAAGGCACCAGAGGCTCCCGATGCCAGGCGGAAAAGGCAAAGCTCAAAGCAGGCAGCAGGAGAGAAGGGCACATCGACCACTTCCCAAGCTCTGGCAAGAAATGACTTAGGAAAGGACAAAATCAGAAGTTACATGAGTTGAAGTATTCGCAGATCTCCTGTTACCCAAAATGCTCAGGAAAATGACAGCTAAGCCACATTAAAAGACTTATCACAGAGGCTTAATGGCAAGGCGAAAGGACGTGTCGACGCAAGAGTTGCTTGTATTAATTTACCCTCTAAAATATGAAGTTTAGAAATGTGAAGTAAGACTGAACTGTGTGAAGTATATCTTAAGAATGTTAACTGGTACATAAAAATTATACATATTTATGGGATATTACACGAAGTTTTGATTTATCGTACAATGTTCAAACCACGGAAGGCATATTTAACTCCTCAAATGTTTAATCATTCCTTCATAGTGAAAACACGGAGAACCTTTTCCTTCTAACTTTTAAAACATTATACATAGTTACTGATGCAGAAATTATTGTTATCTGTAGTAAGAATGGGGCAACAGAGCACCAGAGACTCTCCTAACTGTAACCTTACAGTCATTAATCAACCCTCGAAGTTATACTGAAGCTTAGAGAGCATAAAATTACTTCTACAAATCAAAATTTTAAGTATTATTAAACAATCACTCTTGGTATTTCTGTTGAGAAGAGATATTTTTTAGACCACAAACACACTCGAGTGAGCTTTGCTGGCCAGCAAGACCTTTCTCCTGGAATAGTATGCTTCTGACAAAGTAGAATTTCTCTAGATAATTAAATTCCACTCAATCTCTTTAAGGAGCCAATCCAAATTCATCACAGGGGCTGGAGCAAGAGGCGAGCGGGGAATGCCAAGAACGGAAAGAACCACTTCCTAAACCAACCGCTTGGCACAAGCTCTGTGGGTTCTATAATGTTTTACACGTGCGACCCTAACGCAAGCAACCAAGCACAGGCCATTTTTACTATTCTCCTTGCTCCTGCCTTCAAAACACAACTAACGGAATCTTTGTCCCACAGAAAAGGCAAGCCTCGTGCTTCCTGTAAACAAACGTTTCCTTTAGCTGATTTTTTTTTTTCCCCTCCAGAAGAGAACTCCAGCTTCTTTCAGATACACTGACTTCTGAGGGCGCACACAACGCGCCACAGGAACTCTGTCGGCTTCAGTGTGCCTGGGCAACGCGGAGCGGCCAATCAGGGATGGTGGTGCTGATGAGTGAATTCACCAAAGCAGACGCTGTTTTGGCTTTGTTTGGGCTTCTTGTCTATTGTTTTTACTTCCCAAAAGCTTTCAGGTCCTCGGCTGGTTAAATGTTTTTTCAGCTTGCCTTGACTCTTGGTCCCACTGACAGAGCCATGATGTTCTAGAAAGGAAACACCAGAAAAAAGCTAACAAAGCCGAGGAAATCCCACGGCGACTCAATCACGTACACAGAAGTGGACCGTAGGGCGCAGCCACACGGCAGCCAAGAGAGATGCAGGATGCTGAAGGAGTTTTAAAGCATCAACAATGCTAATGTCAAACTCTAAACCTTAGTGCTTTTACTTTCTGAAGTAAGTACTGGAGTCAAAATATTGTCAAGGGAAAGCACCGCTGGGAAGTCTCTTATTCTGTGTACTCCTGAGCTGGAGCAGTCTTCGCGCTCTGGGGCTCTTCCCGTGACTGTGAAGCCCCAGCCCTCACCCAGGCACAGAGCAGAGAGGGCGAAGACAAAGCAAGGCGCGGGCACAGGGCTCCTGTTCAGCCTGCATTTCCTGTCCTAGAGCTACTGTTTTCTCTCAGCAAAAGTGCTGTGTTGCACAAGCTATTTTTTACTCTCACAAAAATCTCAGGCAGACAGCGCAGATTCAAAAGACAAATTGTAATACAAACACCTAGTCAGTCTCCCAGGATCTGCCATTTGGTATCAGAAGACATAATGTCTGATCAATCTGCGGTTTGCTTCAGAAGACGACTCACCATATTTGGACTTGGAAAAAAGCGCCAAAGTGCCACTGTGAGGGACATGAGAAAAATAAAAAAATAAAAAATAACCTGTATGTCTAAGAGTAACTAAGAAGAGTGCAGTGCACAAGAAAGCAGCAGATTCCCGGCCAGACCAGGTCTTCCGTAGGGCACCCACCTGACACGATGTGTGAGCCCTCCCGTCACAAAACAGAAAGGTCAAGCTCAGCCACCACCATCTCCATGGATATTAAACACTACCTCGGAATCAAGTGCTACCCGTAAGAAGGTCAATCCTAAGATGCCTGAGCACACCCTCACAGGATACCATGCAGCACCGAAACGGCCGGTGTGCTATTCCTGTACTCTAAGGTTCACTCATTTTTGTCGCCACCCCTGGAATTGCTGGGATGGAACCCAAGACTCTGTATGCTAGACAAGTCCTTTTTCACTGAACTATACCCCCAGTCCTCATTTTTTTTTTGGGGGGGGGGGGCGGGGGGGTAATAAAAGAAACAATGAAGTTGTTAAGTTGGAATAATGTAGTTTAGACCTCTGGGTTTGGTTCCCACGTCACTGTTTGTGTTTCTATATGTAATAAAGAGAAGAAGAACTGGGAGGGTTTGAAGGTTCAAGTAAGGCCATTCAAGAAGTTGAGAAATCTAAGAAGTCATTGACTGTACCACTCTATTGTCTTCAATGCAAACTGGGGTTAATTATGCCTCCCTATTGTGGCTGTAAGAAGGATCTGCTGAGCACCAAGGCTGGAAACACAAACCGCAACCCTTAAAGGGGATTCAAGAGCGGAACGCCACACTGCATCTCTGCTCCTCTCCTTCTTCCATGACTTCAATGCATAAATTCACCTGTGAGACCGGGATTTATTCCTTCCTTAGAAGGAAGGTACTGGAGCATGGTTGTGTGCTAGCTTCAGACACACAGCTGCCTCATGACACACAGGTCAGGATCAAAATTACGTGGGACAATCTCTGAGCACACTCACACCTAAATGGAGTCCGTCTGCTATCTGCCAGGCCTGGGTGAAGGGCAAGATATGCCGGACAGCACCTGGCAGCGCAGGTAGGCTCTCTCCCATCATCCAGCCAGGATCTCTACACTAAAAGTCTAAGGGGAACAGAATACCAAATCCCTCTGGCCATTTAAGTCCTCCTCAGGAAAGAGAACAGCATCAGGTGGCCTCTCCCCTGGCCTTACTAAGGGACCACACTGTGGGATAAACCATGTTTTACCCCAATAAAGGATAAACTGCTGCCACTACAATCTCCTCTGCCAAGAGGCTCCTGGAACTCATTTAGATATGTCACTGGATTTTGTCCCAGGCACAGGGGCATGACCAAGCACCATGGAAAAAGCTGCAGTGACATCTGTGACTAACAGAAAGGTCTGCCTAGACCAGCATCCAAACTGGAGTGACAGCCCTTGTAAACAAGGCTGCAGCAACTCCAAACAGGGTAGGCGACCTCCTGCTCCTATGGCACGCATCAAAAGCCCACGTGGGTTTTCTCCTGTAAGTCCAATGAATAGCACAGACCTAAAGAGAAAACTTGAGTCTCTGAGCACGAGAAGGTTCCAGAAGGTCACAGAACCTTCCATCATAACTTCTCAAAGCCTTTTCCCTCTGCCAACTCCAATGCCCTGCTCTCTCCTGGATCTTAACAGGCTCAGGCTGTTTAAAATACATATATATATATATATATATATATATATATATACATACATATATATATATATAGCAAAAAAAAATTGCTAAGCCTATTATTCCTCACCCAAAATATGGGGTGAAGGGCTAAAAGGGGGAAAAAAAAGGAGACCAACAGAATTTTCTTCTTTTCAAAATTAAACACTTATTTTTGAAAAATTCCATCTGAAAACTTCTCCTGAGGACTTCTTGTGATTTATTTATTTCATTTCAAACTGGGAGTGCTGCAGCTCAGCCCACTCTCTTGGAGGAGTCCCACCCCCAAGTATTCCAGTTTCGTCAGCTTACTACTCTCTGGCCATGTCCTCAACAGAACACACAGAAAGGTTCCAAGTCCCCCCTGTCAGCTCCTAATCTCTACAATGAAAGACATTGAAGAACCAACTGGTCACCAAAATGTCACCAGCCAAACACTTCAACACTGCCCCATAGAGAATGCCACACTGCGGTTCCCCAGAGGGCGGATGGCACAGAGCGGCTGCCAGCTGTTCCCACTCTCATTGTTTACTGCTGAGTAAGTCACATGAAAGCAGGAAATAATTAAACACCAGGGATCACTGGAGGACCACGTGCAAGGGCAAGAGGACATGCCATTTAAGTGCTTGTAGACAAACACGCCTCCCTCCAACTCACTGTCTTCGGGGGCTTACAGGCGCCAGAGAAATGATTGACTTTTAAAGCATCCTCTGCCATAGGTCACGGTAATTCACAGATGCTTCTAAAACAAGAAAGCTTTTACCATGTTAAGAGTGAGGAGATTTAGTTTCCTTTCTGAAAATATCTCCACTGATTAAGAAAATATACGTAGCTCTCTTGCGAAGTCGTTAAAAAGATGGAGCACCTTTATTAAAGAAGGTCTACTGCGACACCCTCAGTCTTCATACGGCCCGTAAGTAGACTGCACCCAAGGCTGACCGCTGACCACCCCTATGAAAGGTACAGAGGAGCAGAAAGCCCGGCCCACTGTCTCTGAGGCCCCTTCACCACCGAGTTACAAAAAGAAGCTGCTGGGCTTTTCTTAGCCAAGCTTTCAGGACAGTTCAAGTTCAATACACACGATGTTTCATTCATGCTGTTAAATTGATAATATTAACCTTTCTTGCTGAGATGCATTAAAAATTCTGGCATTTCAGAGCAAATGTAATTAGTTCACATTAGTAAATTCACTAACAGCAGTGACAGGCAAAGGGAACTAACAGGATATGGCGTAATGTAATCAAAATATCATCTCCCATCAGCTCCACTTTTTAAGCAACTGGCTGCACCTTCATGCTTGGTTGGATATTTTCCCCCTTTTAATAAAAACAATAGATCAATACAGTGGATGCACAACTGCTTGTAATACCCCCTCAGGGGGGTTCTGTACAGGAAACCATTTTGGTGAGCTGAGCGATCCCAAAAGTTTTAATTTGATGCGTCTGTTCAATACCATTTTGACAACAGAGCAATGGACCGGGATCTTGCAAGGCCAAGTGCTTTGGTGGAGGGAGAAGCTGACGACGTGTGCACAGGGACCATGACGTGGCCCGTTTCTAGGGCCCCACCGCAAGGACAATAAACCGAAGCTGGCTGCCTGCCTCTGGAGCCCCACAGTGGACTCACAACCCAAAATGTACCTCTCCACACCATGTACTGGTCATGTGTGGTAGGGTTTGTTGTTCTGCAACCTTTTCTTTTGATTAGAATCCATACACTTTCATTTAAGGAACCACTGTGTCCCCTTCCTTCCAGAAGGTGGGAATGCTACAGCCTGGGCTGGCCAATTTCTGGAGCTCAAAGGTGGAGGAAATGACCTGTAAAAAGGCCTCCAAGAACCAGTCTGCACCATCAGAACACAGCCCTCGTGTCAGCATGGTGGCACATGCTTATAACACTGCTGGAGAGGTGGCAGGACATGAGGATCTCAGGTGTAAGGTCAGCCTGTGCTGGACAGCAGGTGCTAGGCCACCAAGGAACAGTAAGTTAGGGAAGGCACAGGACTGACCCTGCCAACACACAGAGACATGCAGGGCATCCTGTGCCACTCCCAGACTTTATCAATAAGGAGAAGAAAAAGTTTCCCGCTCTCTTTTCTTTTTTGCACAAGCCAGTTGAGACGCATTTCCTCTTCCTAGGATATGAAAGCAAAAATATTGCATTGACCACACTTTGCATGGGGCTACAAAGCCCCAGAACTTAGGGGCTACAAGCCCCGAACTTTCTGAACTCAGAAAGTTAGGAAGTGGGTGAAAGGCGAAGGTCGTCACCACTGCTTGTGCTACAGGAAGCCAGACCCAGAGCACTTGAGGGAAGAGCACCCCGCCTCCTCCACCTCTGGAGCCCAGGCCACTCAGCCCTGCCCGTGGAACGCACAGGGTCTCGCCCATGACAGGATGTGGAGAACAGACAGGGCATCACAGCCCCATTTGCACACTGAGGCAGAGGATCTAACACAGTCCTTTTGTCATTTTATGAAAAAATTAAAAATTTCATAATAAAAAGAATAACAAGTTACTACCCTGTAAATTGTTCTCTTCAAAGTAGTTACTCAGAGCGCAAGACATAAGCCAAAAAGATTCTTACCAAAAAGAAACAGATAATAAATTTTTTTCTGTTCAATAAACGAAGATGAAATAGTGGCATAAGTGAAACCAATTATCAGATATATTGAGGTATTTTTTTTTTTATTTATTTATTTGTTTGCTTGTTGTGTTTGCTTGTTTCTTTATTTATTCATTTTGTGGCTGGCTCAGCCTGCCCTGGTGGTGGCGCTGGCGCAGCATGTGGTGCCGGGGATCGAACTGCAGTCCCCGCAGTTGCCTGAGCCCTCCTAAGCAGGCGCTTTAGACCACTGAACCATCTCGCCGGCCCATATTGAGGTATTTTTAAACGAGTTTGAAGTCTGAAAAAGTATTTGAGCTTCTCCCTATTTCCTATTCATCTCTCTTCTCTATGTTCCCTGTGTTTCTCATACAAGAGAAACCACGTGGTATGAGCTCAAGTGTCTGACTTCACTTACCAAATTCAAGTTTCTCCCATGTATCCTTGAAAACCTCAAGTCTGTCTTTCTTTAGAGCAGTGTAGTTCTCCATGTGTATAAGTGTCACATTTTCCTTATCTATTCTCTCGTTGGTGGGCATATGCGCTGTTGCCAAGACCTAGCTGTTATAAATTGCACTGCTATAGACACAGATAGACATGTCTTTACATACAGGCTATAGAAAAATTTACCCTACAAATTTGTCCTGCCAGAGAATGGGAACACCTAACTCAGAGCCACATAAAGATGTGAAAAAGAAAAAGAAAAAGAAAAAAAAATATATAGTAAGTAAAAGGAAACTTTATGAGTCCTGTGATGTCATCGTGAGGAGGAGGCACCTCCGCAATGTATTTATCCAGCATGAGCAAGGCCTTCCAAGGCCCACAACCGGCCTCTGGCATCCTTCAAATACAAAGGGCAGTTAATGTTCAGAATGGTAGTCACCAATTAATCACAAACATGCTCTTATTTATCAAGCTCATACCTCTGTTTAAGCTTTAAATTGCTCTGTTAGCATTTGACTGAGTCTGAAGTCACACCGGTTTGGGGTCAGTGGTTTCACTGCCAACCTAATGTCACCTTTATGAGGCAACCATGGATGCAAAGCCTGTAGGTCTGTTGGGGCTGTTCTGGGGTACAACCAAAGGACACAGACACGCTACATTTTCTCCACTTGAAGAAGGAAAAAAAAGCACAGTGAGAAATACTGAGACCTGAGTGAGGCTGACCTACCTTGAAGTTTGAAAGGATGCATTTGTACCTGACTATTTAAATTTTTTTTAAAGGTAGAACACAGAACTGGCACGTCCTATGGCTTTAGGTCACTGCTACTGAGCAGGATGACTAATCGAGAGAACCTGGTCCTGTGCCCAGTCACGCAGACTGAGTGATCTTCCCATCAAGTGATATCATGAGGCAGAATATAAAATCCAAAGAATTACAACATGACAAAAACCTCAGCTGGAAACCGTGAACAGCTTCTGCGGACTTGAGGCAATGCTCTTTCCTACCTAAGAGCCGTGAGTTGCCAGAGCCAGGGCCAGCATCTAGGGGTCCCAGGAGGCAGGCTAATGTTACCTACCACTTGGAATGCTACTCTACCACCACTACGGAATGTTTGTAAAGGACCTACAGGGGATGTAATATCAGCCCCTCTTATGGTCCCGCATGCTAGATCAAATGTACTACATTATCTGGACATAAGACTGGAAAAAAAGAAACAGGAAGAGAAGATTAAGGACAAACAGGACAAATCCCCAGGCTTTGCCTCCTGAAGGAACCTTTGTGGGGATTATTTGAGGTTCTCATCACGGTGGTTTCGGACACGGAAGCAGCCCATGAGCCATCCTAACTCAGTCACCTCTTGTTAAGCCCTTGCCCGAGGCGTCTACCACTCTCATCCTAGCAGGTAGCTCCACTGCAAATTGCTTCTTCTAAGGGTCAGCTTAAGGGTTTTGGAGGATTCTTCCCTCAGAGAGTGGGATGGAGGGGGCAACAGCAGTGCAAGCTCCTCACAGGGGGGCTCCCTACCTGCATGGCCTCCTCTGGACTATGTGAGAGCTCAAAACAAAAACAGCAAAAAGTTTCTCTGAGATTTTTCTGTGTCTACTTTCCTTTGAAATCCTGACAGAAAGTACCTAGGCCCTTCTAAACAGCCTCCTTCCCTGGAATCAGAGGCCCCTTCAGATGTAGTCTTCGGATCAGTCTGCTCTCTCCCTGGCATGGAGGTGCCCTGCAGCTTTTCCTCATGGAAGATGCCAGGGCTCAGCCGTGCACGGACACCTCTCTAGTATCAGCTCCTTCTCCTTCAGTGACATAAAGGTGAGCAGCTACATGAGCCACAGGCCCAGGAGGACCCTTCTGCACTGCTACGGTATAGGCAGCAAGTGCTCCCGCCACCAGGATTAAAGGTCGAGCTGCTCAGCATGGTGCTGCTGGGAGGCAGAGGAAGGTAGCTCTGATTCCAGGGAAGTGGGACCTGGGGAGAAGTCTTCAGATGGGGTGGGGTCCCTCCGTCCCTCCCCCCCCGAAGGGACAGGTGCCTCATACCCTTCCTGGCCATGACATAAATGGCCTGGCTTATCACAAGCTCCTGCCATGAGGCACTGCTTTATCACACACCCAGAAGCACTGAGGATTGAAACTTCCAGCACAAACTGTGAGCCCAGCCAGGTCTTTCCTCTTTGTAAGTCAATTATTTCAGATATTCGCTCTGATATCTCGTAAAGGATAGCCTATTACACGGTCCTTGTCCACCCTGCATCCTAGCCTGCCTCTCCTCCCACCATCCTAGGACACTCTGCACTCAGCCTTGCTCAGGTAAATGCTACAGGGCTGTTGTATTTGTTTCTACGCCAGGCTCCCCAGCAGAGAGGTGCTCCTAGGAGCACAACTATACCCACTCCTGGTCCCATCCCCATCCAATGAGCCAGGCTCATTGGAAGAGGCAATCTGCAAATAGCCACTGCATATGAATGCTACCGGCCCAAAGGTCAAAGGAATACCGAGGGTCGCACCCCACCCACTTGGCCAAGTAAAGCTGGGCTTTCCCCAGTGCAAGGAACTCCAGTCAACAACAGGAGCAAACACCACCACTGTGAGCAAACATGCTACGAACTGCAACTGCCCCTGCCAACCACATCTGCCAATGGTCTGCTTCATGCCTTGGACCGCCAGGGCCACCCTTGTTCACAAGTCTCCAACCTGGAATCCCCTAACTAGACGAGAACTAACACAGACGCTGTAATTATTACCCTGGGGTTCAAAAGTGAGAGGAGCCTCAACAGACTGAAAGGGCTCACTGTCCTCCAACACATCTGTGGGACATTCAGGGGACCAGGGCACAAACCACGCTGGCGTCCAGTCCTCCCCCGAAGAGGCGCCCCGGCTGGCAGGGGGCACAGCCAGGGCGGCCTCAGAGCTGAGCGGCACCAGCAGAGGTTCAGGAGACCCACATAAGCGAGAGCCGTGATGATTATTAATCCTCGGTCATAACCTAACTTTGGAAAAATTCACTAGGAAACTAAAACAAGGGGCGAAATATGTGAAATCAAACGATGGAAAAACTGAAATTTTCTAAATGCCGTTCATTCTTAGGGTTAATGACTACATGGACAGATGATTTACGCAGCAAAGCAGCTACTCTAATAAGTATTCAGGACTCAACACCAGCGTTCCTTTGGTTGGTATAAACTATAATGCTCAAAAAAAGAATTCACGCATCCCATGACATCTATTTTTATAGCGCGCACAGCCGAGAGTTGGTCATATCACTTTTAATGACTTGAGATTCCAGAAGAATTATCACTATGGTAACATTTCAAGATGGCCATCAAAGTTACCAGGCACCAGTCCACAACAGTTTGGATCTAGGAGGGCCTTTTAGGACAAATGCGCCTAATGATTCTACGTTCCCACCACAGCCTTACTAGAACTTCGTTAACCAGGTCATTTACAAGTGTGAGCTAAGAGAAAGAGCACTCCGATACACAACAAGCACTAGCATGTCGTGTTATCACTGAGCCAAGTTCTTCTAATAAAAGGCCATCAGAAAATAATTCATTGATTATACACAGGTGAGTTTTTAATTCCTGTATTAAATATTAAAAGTATGAGAAAAGCAGGAAAGCACAGTTAGCTAGTATTTCTGTCACAGCAATAACTGACTTTAAATAATTTTATGAGTTGGGAATTACGTATGTTACCTAAGACACGGCAGATTTCAAATGTTGAAAAATGCATGTCGTGAACCATGAAATAAACCCTATGCAGAAAAACACCCTCCAATTCGTAAATTCCCCCTGGACTGTAGCGGGTAGCCCTGCAAAAATCAGCTAATTCCCTTGGAAACTCATTTTCATAAAAAAACAGAAGGTGACCTCCAAGGCCAGCACTGTGTACATCAGTAGCAGGGCTCAGAGTCACAGACTCGAAATCAGAGCTGGGAAAGACTCCCGCAAGGTGCTCCTCACACCGCTGGTTTTCACGCACTGACAGTTCTCCCAATCGGTTTTAAAACTTTTCTCATCAGCACCGAAACAATATAAGAAAATGCTGCGGTCCTAGTCGGGTGGTAAGTTGTGTCAAGTAAGAAGTGTTTTGGAAACATTTATTTTATTTTTATACTTATTTTGTCTTGGGAACATGATTGAAAGCTATGTTTTAATACGGGTCTGGGAAAAATGAGAAATGAAACCGCTGCTGCGGTGCGACACCTTATTTCCATGTGAAGTAAGCGGATGGACCCAAGGTCACTGATTCACAGGACACGCAGCAGGAGTCTGTGTGATTTTTAAGCATTGGGGTCTGCCTAGGTTTTAAGCATGCTTTCTTTTGAGCAATACAGTATTCCAGAGCTCATTAGAGGAGGCAATCAAAGCTCATTAGAGGAGGCTCTCACTGACCGGGGCAAGTGATAGCCAGACAGGCACGGCGCGACTCTGTACCTCGCTGAGGAAAACAAGCACATCCTTACACCAAGAATCCCACCGGCTCCACATCCTCAGAGTGGCTCTTGGCTGCTGCTAGAAGCAAGTGCCATCAGAGAAACTCAACACAAGAAAACAGACCCCGGGATGGGTACCAGGGAAAGCCCGACACGAAAGCAGCCCATTCCCTGGGAAGCAGGCCACGGTCGCCTTCATCCCTCTCGGCAGTATGCGTGGGGTCTCCAATGCAGAGCAGTCCCTGCCACCTGACAGTTCTCACCCACCCAGCCAAGAGAGCTGCGTGTCAACTACCAAAGGGATGCTGGACGGACAGCAAGGGCGACAGGCAGGATCCCTCGTCCAACACCGCTTCTCACTGCAACCTCTACCTTGAATAGCTGTGTGTTCACAGAGCCACAAAGGCGCATTTTTATTCTTATTTTTATTTTTTGTGGAACCGGGGCCCTTGCACTTGCCAGGCAGGCACTTGTGCCCCTGAGCTATCTCCCCGGCCCCCAGAGGGGCGTTTTTAAAAGACAATAAAACGCTCCTCTTCAGTGAGTAAAGCGGCTACCTCAAGTCCGCCTTTGCTTTGATAGAAGACAGTAAGTCAGATTGACTTGGAGTCAGTCAAGATGGATGAGCCACGGTGCCTACAGAACTTTCTGGGCCTAGCAGCCCCAGCCTGGCCCACATTCTTTTGGGGTGACAGAGAGCCCTGCGGTTTCCCCATCCTCCAGCCCCTGCCGTGTGGTGACTAAGCCCACAGGAATGAACACAGGCCATTAGACCCACTCGGAGCTGAGGCAGGCAGGGAAGGAGGCCCTACTGGCTCAAGCCCTGGCCCTTGCTACAGTCCCTGGGAGTCGGGGCAGGGTCTGAGGGTAGCCATCAAGGTGGAGCAATGCCCAGAGGGGCTCGGGTCACATGAGTTGCCCGTGGGGCCCTGCAGTGGCACTAGGCCCCACGCCTCCACCTAGGGTTGCCAAGAGATCAGACAGTCAAGTGTGCTGGATCTAGAAGCCAGTTTCAGGATGCGCCTTTATCTTCTGAAGAAAGGCAGCTAGTAAATGCCAGTAACTCTGGACAGGCAGCCACAAGCTCAGTTTGCACAATAAATAAAAGACAAAAAAAAAAAAAAAAAAAAAAAAAAACATAAGGCTGCACCAGCTCAATCACTTTTTAGGAGCCTGATTCATGGTATACATCAGCCATCCACAATCTCATTTTGATAAATCACTTCCTGACACCTCATATATTTTGCTTTCTGTGTGACGATTACATTTTTTATAAAAGCCTGCAAAGTTTACTATAAACCACATCCCTTTCTTCCTTTACCACAACCTGCTATTTATCAGAACTGAAATATTCACCCACTTTCATAACATTATAGTCTTAAAAACAAAGAGGTCCCCCCCTAGTTAAAAATTAGCCAAATAAAGGGGCCTGATCACTGATCAACATCAAAGTTGGCTCCTACCCGAAATAATTCACTGTTGTAAAACTGACATCTCTTTACATGGGTAGAGGTAAAAGAGAATGGAAGTGCCCAGATCAAAGCAAGAAACTAAACTTCAGAAGCAAGATGCCTCACAGTCAAGCATCTGTAATTGATGTTTATATCACTCTACCAATTTCATCTTTCCTTTATCATTGTGTGTGCGTGTGCACGTGCGTGTGCACGTGCGTGTGTGCGTGCGTGTGTGTGTGTGTGTGTGTGTGCGCACTACGGAACCACCTCAGGGCCTGAAGCATGCTACACAAGTGCAGTACCACTGAGCTACACCCCAGCCCCAGCTTTCTCTTATCACACGAATTCCAGATAACCTCTGACCAAGCAGAGAAGGGGTCAGGGAGAGAGACAAAAGGGAAAGGAGAGGCAGAGAAAATGGTTTCCCTTTTAGGAAAAAGGGAGAGAAAGAAGAGAGGGAAGGAGGCAGAGAAGCGGGCCAGGGAACAGAGCTGGCCACTGCATCCAACAGTCATTAGAAAGCTGCAATCCAGCTCCTCCGGCATGAAAGAGCAGAGCAAGACACCTCTGAGGACGTATCAGACACTGTACCAAACAAGCAGAGCAGGACGAGCCGCCACCAAGTTGCTCCTGGGGGTGGCTGTGTGTTCCCCGGGCGTCCATGAGAGGTGTGTGTCTGAGAGCATGACAGGAGAAAGTGGGGCTGTGAGACCTCAGGGTGATGGGTCTAGCTACTTAGCCACAGGACACCTTACACAGGGCTCTGCGTCTCCACCTTCTGGCTCACAAAAAAGGATATGGCAGGCCGGGGAGATAGCTCAGCAGTCTAAGTGCCTGCCTGGCAAGTGCAAGGACCTAGGTTTGATCCCCAGGACCGCATGCTGCGCTGGCCCCTTACCAAGCCGGACACTGAAACTGGGCATGGTAGCACATGACTGTAATCCCAGGACTAGGGAGACTGCCACAGGAGGATCACTTGGAGTCAAAGCTGAGTAGTGAGACCTTGTACCAAACGAATGAATGAATGAATGGTTTTTTTTTTTTTTTTTTTTTTAAAAAAGATATGGCAGAAGCGCTGTCTGTGGCATCCCCTATACCCATGGGTATAGGTGGGGGGCCTGGTCAAGGAGCCAGCTCAAGTCACTGCTCCAGGAATGCCAGTCATGATCAGCAGCAGCACATCCATTTCCTTCCTTCCTTCCTTTCTTCCTCCCTTCCTTCTTTCTTTTATTTGTTTTTGAGACCCGGCATGTGCCACCATATCTAGCCATTGCTCCTCTTAAGACAGTTTTCGCCCCAGAGTTCTGGAGGGACACTGGGGTCACTCACCTATGCAGGCTGCTCAAGCAGGAGGACCATTCCCACGTGACTCTCCCACGCCTCAATGTCCCACCCAAGTGCCCAACACAGACCTGGCCTACGGTGCACGGCGCGCTTGACCTAACCCATGGAGGCGCAGCGCTTGCAGTGGTGGGGGCCGCACTGGAGGAGCTGCGCCTTAGAGCAAGACTGTCTTCAAAGGCCATGGGTGCTCACGGGCGGGGCTCTGGGAGGCAAGGGAATCACGGCCAAGATGGTCAGTTTGCCATTGGAAGGTGAGGTCCAGGCAGAGGAGGTGGGTGGGTCAGGTGAGGTGACCTGGAAGGGCACATCTCCCTCCCGGCTCCTCCCTTCCCTGCTTCTTGAGCCAGCTAGGAGCAGCTCTCCTCTGGGCCAGTCCGCCCACCAGTGTCCCTGTCTGGGAGCCAGCCAACATGAGCCAAAATGGGGGCTGGGGAGATAGCTCAGTAGAACAAGCGCTTGAGGGCACAGGGCAAGCACAAGGACCTGAGTTCAATCCCCGGTTCCGGGGGGGAAAAAAAAAAGAGAGACAAAATGAACCTCTCCCCTTCAGGGTCATGGGTAACTTGTCCCTGCAATGTAGGGAGTGGCAAGGATCACTCACAAGAAAACAGGGTTAAAGTCTGCAAGACCCTCAAGTATGCAGAGGTCTTCTAAGAAGTTCTTAAAGGGCTTTAATAAAAACTAGGGACACAAAAGACACTCTGTCACCATTGTAAATGCCTGGTATTTAGACAAGATCTTTTTTTTTAATTTCCTGTTCAGAAAACATGGAAGCACATAAAGTGCTCAGGAGAGGGGACCAAGGCTCTGAGGCAGTCAGATGCTTCGTCCTGCCCCCGAGGAGCACCTTTCCCTCAGAAGCCCTGTGTGCAGCTCCCTGCACTACCCAGTTCTCTTCAATGCCCCAAGGCCCCTGAAAGCAGGCGCAGTGGAGCCCTCACGCAGGAGACCTGGGAAACAGAAGGCAGAGTGGCCGCGTTCTCAAGAGGCTCCGCCCTCCCAGCTCAGCGTGGCCTTGGCTAACCCTTCCAAACTTTTTCCATGTCACAGTTTCTCCCCTAGGTCACTAGGACTTTTCTGGGGATTAGGCAGGGCATGTTAAGTTTTTTCCTAGAAAGTATGTGTGGCACACAGGAAGCCAGCTGATACCTTTTGTTCTCAGGGCAGCTTGCCCTTGAATGACCAAATGGGCTGGACCTCATAAGTCTGAAGGATCCTGCTGGGGTCTGGCCCCCTGCTGCCCTCCTTTCTGTAGATCCAAGACATCGCTGCCTGAAAGGGAAGCCTCTCCCCAATCTACTCCTCGGCACACTGGACAAGGGCAAAGCACTCCAGAGCTGTTAATTCTAGACAGGGCCTCCTCTGAGTTTGAAAAACTACCTTGCTATACAAAGGAACTCTATACACAAGGAAAAACAAGGGTGCATGTCCACCACAGAAGTCTCGACTCCATCAGAAAATGGGGTCCACCAGCCAAGGAAGGGTCCCGAGACCACTCTTACTGAAGGCCCAGACAGGCACAGATGTGAGAGTACCTGCTGAGGCTGCTGCAGAAGAGGTTCCGGCTGAACCGCAAGGTGGCCGTCACACTCACCGAGTTACACAGCATTGTCCCTGCACCAGAAGGCCCTGCTTGGAATCTGTCAGTGCCAGGAAGCCAGGCAGGGCACACTGTGATCCTCAGCCAACCACCCAGGGAGACGGCTGCTTCCTGCCGGAACTCATTTCTGGAGTCCACGAGTATTTCCTTCACATCAGAAAGTTGATTCCCCTTAAGGAATCGATCCTGTGTGCTGAGGGTGCACCTGCTTAGCAGGAAGGGGACCAGGTTCAATCCTCAAGTGCACCAAAGACATGCGGGTGGATGGACGGATGGACGATCCTGTTAGCACACAGCTATGGCTTTAAGCTCACAGGTGACGCCAACAGAATAATCCTGCTGGACAGAGTGACACAAGACAGTAAAAGCCCATCACTGTCTGCTGTATCTTGGCTCCGCCAGCTCAAAGGTTTGCTCATCTGCCACCACGTTGAAAGGTAAAACAAAACCCTAAAACATGAGTGAATTTGTTTAATTCTTTCTATTCTCTCCCAATATTAATCACCAATATAATTAACTGCAGACTGGCCAAACCTGCTCCAACGCTTTTCAAACCTGCTAATTAAACTGTGCCTCATTACATAAT
>PVKN010012918.1:0-20358 GCA_004027915.1 Capromys pilorides
ACGCCTGCAATCCCAGCACTCGGGAGGCTGAGGCAGGAGGATTGCTGCAAGTTCGAGGACAGCCTAGGGCCTACAAAGTGAGCTGAAGGCCAGCTTGAACTTCATAGTGAGACCCTGTCTCAAACCCAAAAAGCTTAAACCTGCATTAATAGTTTGAAAAATAGTCAACTTCCAAAATTTCATGGTTTTGTGGGCAACATTTGATAAGGATGAAATTCCAAAAACCATGGGTCACTCATGCATTCCAGTCAGGGCTGAGGAGAAGAAAGGCGCAGGACCAGGGGCGTGACAGAGGCAGAGCCAGCGCCGGCTGAGGAACCGACACAGGTGAACGTGGGCAGCGAGAGCCACGTGCGCTTCTTTTAAAAAACAGACTATCTATAAAGGATACATTTACTTACAAATATGTTATAAATATTTATGACTCGGGACAAAGAGACTCGATTTCAATGACATAAAAACCTAATTCTATTCAATCTTTAGTAGTGACGCAACAGTCTGTAGCCCAAGCTGCCGCTCATCCACTGAACTGCTGCCGAGCGTGGGCAGAGCCAGAGCCTCCATCCCCAGTGTGGACAGAAAAAGCCAGGTCTTCATAGAGCTAAAACTATCTTAGAGTCCCCAACCCAACGTTTCTTTTTTTTTTTTTTTTTGCCTTTTTGAGACAGGGTCCCGCTATGCAGTTCAGGCTGGCCTTGAGCTCACTTTTGTAGCCCAGGCTGGTCTCGAACTCGCACCGATCCTCCTGCCTCAGCCTCCCGGGTTCTGGGATTACAGGCGTGCGCCACCACGCCCAGCCAACCCAACATTTCTGCCGTACTGAATCCCCGTGAGCAATCTTGGCTCCTTCCGTCCCGTGATCCCTGAGCCAACCATAGAGGGACAGCCAGGTCCCGGAACCACGCAGAAAGAGATCCAAGCACTGTGTGGAAATGCGCCTGGTATTTCTTCCTCCTGTGACGAGAAGAGAATACGCTCTTTGGGAACAGCCACGCTCGGGATAACAAAAGCTCGGGATCACTGGCCAACTTGATGTGAACATCAGGATGAATCCGCTTAAAGGATTCAGGCCTTACCATCACTTCCAGAACGGGTTAGAAGCACCTAAAGTATGATCCTGATTGCATTACCCTTGATTAACTGCACATCGGCATCTGTCTGTGTGCAAGAGACAGATGGCAGATCTCAGAGCGAGAGTTCTTCCTCCAGGAAGGCCTGCAGCGTGAACCACACACATGCGTGCGCGCGCGCTCGCACACGCACACACACACACACACACACCCCAGTGAGTGTCAGTGAAGACCCCACAGTCAGAGGAAAAAAGAACTCTTTTCTTCACTTAGAAAAATGTAAGAGGGAAACTACGGAAAGACAGCTTTTACTTCAGGTAGAAGTCAAAGCCGACACATACCACACTGACAGAAATGATTGAAGTAATTAAATTACTTCTCCCTTGCAAGAAATTGCATTAGAGGTTAGCAAATTTTATCACCACCGCCACGGCTATGTGTGTGATTTGTGCCAAACAAAATTGGATGTCCTTCACTCGCATTTGTCAAAAACACTGTCGTGCATATTCTTATTCAAATCTTCGCTGTAGTTTTTAAAGCCCATCTTGCACTTTGATCCAGCAAAATCATTTTTGAGAATTTAATAAAATTTTAGGAAAATATTTGGATAAATGGGCAGACATACAAGTATGAGATGGTTCTCTGCTACTCTGCTAAAAAAAGAAAAATAGGAATAGGCTAATTAACTAAACATCTGTCCCTGGTAAGGAATAGCAAAATAAATTCTAGGACATCTATGAAATAGAAACTGTGCCCCCAGTGGAAGGTCTGACATAAACCGACGCACCCTCTTCTAGATGCTCGCCAGGGGGTGCGTCTGTGCCTAAAAAGCGTGCAACAAAAGAATACCTGTAACACAGGCCAGCGAGATAGCTCAGTCCACTAAGTGCCTGCTTTGGCAAGCAGAGGGACCAGGGTTCAATCCCCAGGACCACAGGCTATGCCAGTCCCTCCTCACGGGGGCACGTGAGACCGGGCATGGTGGCACGTGCCTGTGATCCCGTTGCTGGGGAGGCTGAAAACAGGAAGATCACTATGAGTTCAAGCTCTGCAGTGAGACCCTGCACAAAATACATTTAAAAAAAAAAGAGTACCTGCGACATGAAAGGTCATTCTTTATATAGACAAGTCTGAGAGGATAAGTCCCAAATGGTAACAGTGTTCATCTCAAGGAAAAAAGGAACAAAATGATGGAATTTGCTTTCACTATATTGTGCAAACTATTTTAAATTAGCATATATTACCATATATTATAAGAAAATATATGGAAGCTATTTCCATGCTAAAGCCAATTTAAAAGTCACATAATTATACCATCGATTATTAGAAAGATGAACCTTATAGAGCTAGCTAATAACATCTGCATTTCTATGATTTGAGGCATAACTAAGAAGTTAAATTTCAAAGCATATGGCTATTTTTTCTCTAAGACTTAGGCAGAATTTTTTAAATATAATTTTTAAGAATATTTATTGTTCCTAGGAATGGCTCAACATACCCTTAATACAGTAGAGCAAAATCTCTCTTAAACCTTGGATTTAGAAATTACTTCTACAATCTTAGAGCTTCAGAATCTTACACCTTACCCTGACCCAAGCTCGCCTTTGTGAGAAGAATGTCCAAAACATGATTCATTTTTCTACTGTATCTGTACAATTAGTCTCAGGAACACTTAAGTGATCAATTCCAGTGGGGGCATAATACCTCGCCTCCTAATCAAACTCTTCCTATCTCTCAGCTTTGAGAGTGGCTACAAGGGGGTGAACGCTCCCGGGGAGGGACAGGAGATGAAGCCGAGACTGCCTCACTGGTTGTTTACATCAATTCGATTTCAATTAAATGCGCTCCATAGACAATGCAATCCAAATCTGCTGTATTAAATCAGGACTTAAATAGGCCTCAAAGACACCAGACCCAGCAAATCCCATCTAGGTCAGAATATCTTTCATCTTTCAGAGCACACCTCCTAGTTATAAATTTTTCAACCACGATCCTCAGACACAGAGTGGAGCCTTCAAGGTTCTCCACCAGGCAGCCCTGGGCAACCCCGCTATTTTCCTTTCCATGTCTGCTGTACCGAGCCCTGCAAGTTTTCCTTCGCATTCTGTCCTCTTGCGTACCTGCAGGTCCTCAGAATATACCACATGACAAACACTCAACATCTCTCACTGTTCTTTTCAGCCTATGTTCCTTTGTTTCTTTGACGATGGTCCCAGATCCCCTTCTTGAACGGAAGTTCCTTATCTAAGCCTGCAAAATAGTTTCTGTGCATCCCTGCCACGTCAAACACTCCTCTACCAACCAAACTTAACTCTCTGCCTTTAACTCGGGAATCTTAGGACATTCAATTAATGAGCCCAATATCCCTCTTGCAAGCTGCAGGTATTTTCTGAAGCACATTTGCACTCTCAGGAACAAGCAGTGGTTGTTAGTATCTTAAAATGAACTGAATCTGCTCAACTCCCACCAGGATAATTGTGCCTGGGAGAACTCGCTCTGCAGCACGAGACTGGGATCACAGAAAGGAACACGAGGCGGTCGCTGGGATAGAAACGCCTGCATGCCCATGCCAGTTAGAGCCAGCCTCAACTGCGGCACTAGCGGCTGATTCTGGTTGTCTCCTGAGCTACCTTGCTTATCTTAGCAGTTTTTAAAATAAGGGGTCAGTCACAGGCTTTCACAGAACCCTAAACGAACACATTCTGATCTCTAGGCTATCCGTTTGTTGGAGCAAAGATATTTAACACACAATTTGAGTGTGTGGGGCTTTGTTGTTGTACAAGGCCTTCAATTTTAAGAAATAAAGGACTTCGAAGTTCCATTTCTGATGAAACTGACTGGCCCGTGCCCTGAAAGAATACATTTCTAATACATTTCCTAATATTCTCTGAAAAGGATAAGATGCTGCATCCCAGGGAATGTGAAGCCAGTGGTGTAGAAATTAAGAAAAATACTCACATTCCAGTCTCTTCTTTAGTACTTAATCCTAAAAGGATCATGGGCCATACAGATTCCAAGACATGCTGGGTCAATTAAATTAAACTTGTTTCAAAATAATGTTTTATCTTCTAGATCTCATTTAAATTATCAGCCAAAAGAATATTAAAGTCATTTATTACTCCAGAACTGGTAGGATGACAGGAAAATAAAACACTTAATGAAACCATTCATAATCTGTAATCGTGTCCTAAAACTGAATTTCCACTAAACACTTCACAATGAAAAAGTATAGTAATTTACAAATAGCTTAGAGTCTAATCTCTAATTAATCTCTTAGAAAAAGAGCCTTGACAGCTCATCGTAGTTAAACCTGCTTAGCACTGCTCTCAGGAAGGCTGGGGAGAGCTGAAAAGGGAATCCATAATGAATTCACCACACTTACTTTCACGTTACGGAGTGAGCGAGCGGGGGTGATTTCCTTGTAATAGCTGCGCGAAGGAGAGAAGGTGGCGCTGGCCCCATCTTGGGAAGCGCCTACGCCCAGAATTGCTTTCAGAACCTTCCAGACGGAAGCGCTTTGGGCTCATAAATAAATGTCAAAGCAAGAAGGGCAAGATCATCTCGCGTTTCTAAGAAGTGCTGCGCCTCCCACAGGGTTTCCCCTTTTGTTTTCTCGTCAGATTGCTGTAAACCTTTAAAGATGGCAACATCCAAGGAAGCTGGATGATGTGCCCCACGCCCACAGGTCAAACCCTTCTCTTCCTCCCCCGGCTGAGCTTCTTCCCATGAGTCTGCATGAGCCCTGCCTCTTGCCACAGAACTTTTCTAGCTGTGTATTTTCTCATCTTCACCAGGGTAAGAAATGCGCTTTCACAGCGACTGCTATTTCCCCTCACTGAGTGTTGAATGAAAGGAAGTCACCGCCTCTCCTCGGCTCTCCTCAGCAGTGCTCCACCACTTGGCAGATGCGGACCCCTAAAACAGGATGCATTACAGGACGCCCTTCATGGTCCGTAGAACCTGAAGTCCGTTCTAGCTACATTCAGAACGCCCCGGCCGAAGCGCCGGCTCTGAGTTAGGCACACAATAGGCCAGGTAACAGCACCAGCGCTAGAAGACACGTGGCAAACAATGGCCCAGGCGCACCACCAGGAACCGTAAAGACTGCTCCGGAGGAAAACACAAGCAGTCTAGGCAGAGAGGACTGACTCTGGCGGAGGTGAGGTCCGTGGTGCGCTGGGCAGCAGCGCTCGGGATTGCCTTGGTGGAAGGCCGTTCTCCCTCGGTGGGGGACAGGGCTGGGATGACTCAGAGGAGAACAGCCTTAGCCACCTCATGCACAGGGGGCCTGAAGCTAGAGTCCAAGTCTGGCGCATGAAATTGTTGAAGGGGACACCCCTCAGGGGCTGCAGGACAAGGCAGTATGAGCTGAACAAGGGGAAAAAGCCAGGGGTGGGCTTGGCTGTGAATCCCCGGGGAGCTGGGGTGTTGGGGAAGGAAGAGGGACTGCAGTGGGGTCCCCAGACCATTCTGTTGGGAGCAGCTGAGATCTGGAGGCGCCACCTGCAGTCCTGGAGAAGGCTGAGGAGGAGCAGCTTCTGCAGCAGCTCTGACGTATTCAGAACACAGCGCAGATGAGGCGGAAGTCAGTCTGTCTGGGGAGAGACACCTGGGTTCACGAGGTGAATCTGGGACGGAAGAACCACCAGGCTCTCAGCAGAATGCAGCCAGTTGGAGCTAGATGAGCGAAGCAGAGGAGCAAGGCAGACAGAGAAGGGCGCCCAGCACTGGACTCCGAGCCTGTCCTGGAGAACAGCCAGTAAAGGCTGGGGCAAGCGGAGGAAACTGGAGGTGGCCTCAGGACAGCCTGAAGAGAGTGCTGCAAGGAGGAAAGGCACTTGTGGGGCAAATGCTGGCCAAAGGCCCAGGGAGGAAAGGTGCCCACCTGTGTGAGGGGCGCGCGCTCCTGTGGCCTTGCACAGGGCATGACCGGTGGGGGCTGGGTGGCATGGACAGGCGGACAGAAATGAAACACTTCCCAGAGGCTTGGCTCAAGAGAACAGTGAGGGGTGGGAACCGGGAGAGGGGGTTATGAATCGACAGGAGCCGCTCTGCTGTTTCTGCTGTTCCCTAAGGGGAAGGAAGGAGGAAGCAAAGACGAGGAGGACGTGACTGAAGCGGAGGAGACCCAGGGCTGGCTGAGCCGGGACAACAGCGGTCCCCGCTCCCGTGTAATGTGAGGTAGGACGATGACCCCAGAGCTAAGCAGGTGATGGGAGCGGGGTATGGAAGAGCGGAACCCCAGCTCAGGATGGGAATGTTACTGTAAAGAGTATGGCGAGGGGTGGGCTGTGGGTGGAGAGGAAGGCAGGGAAGCAGGGCTGACAGGAGTGGGGCGGAGGAGGCCTTTGGTTGCTCTGCCAGCTTAGCCTCCATGCATGCTCTGATCCAATGTGTCCCCTAGGAAGTCACCTTTCCCCACACTCAGCCTATGGCCTTGGGACAGGACAGGCAGGAGCCTGCCCCTCCCTTCCCTGATCACCCCCACCTCTGAGCTGGACTCCGGTGGACATGGCCCAGGCCCAGACACCCACAGCGTCCACTGCCCCTGTGTTAGTCTCTGCTCCAGCCCAGCAAAACCAGCCAGAACTCTGGATGCAACCGCTAGGAGAAGCAAGCCCAGCGAAGGGGCTTCCCAGGGTGCATCTGCACCTACTGGGAGAAGCAGCAGAGAACCATCGAGGGGCGAAAACCAAGCGTGCAGAGGGGTTGTCACCGTCCCAGGTCATCAGGTACTGAGCCAGGACCACATCCACCTGAGAGAAGACGGCAAGGGTACGGGCTCCTGTGACCGCACTGCCACCTCCCAGAAACAGGGCGAGCCAAGCCCAGAGGACCAATCACTGGGCAAGGCCTTTCTAGACAAATGTCCTCAGTGTCCCCTGGGCTGCCTTTTGTCATCAATCCTTAGTGACATCTGCTTCAGCCTCCACTCATTCTCTGCTATTACCAGTCATAAAGCGTAAGTCTCTGATATTTAGCATAATTAGTAATTTGTTATAATCACTACTATTATGTGATAAAATGAACCATCTATTTAAACACAAAGCTGTTCACAGCAATGTTTCCTTTTGTCTCAAGTCTAAAGAAACAAGGGCACGACAAGGCACGAAATCCCTCAGCACCTAAATGGGCAGGCAGTGCATTGAAAAGATTCTCTTTCTTCTATGCTTGTGCCCAAGATGTTATAGGAGCTGATTTCTGCTCTTGGTCTAATCACGGAAAAACAGGCCCTGTAAATTCTATTATACCATTTAACAGCCACAAACAGACACAAGCATCTATTGTCAGTAAAACAAGCCATTCTCTCTCTCCTGTTTCAAGGTCAATAAAGCAAATATTGCAGGTGCTTCATCAGCATCTTTGCATGAAGCCAACAGCTCAGCCCGTTGTGGAGGCAAAGGAAACCCACATGAGCTGGGGGCCGGGGACACACACCACTGACGTGCCACCGAAGGCACGGAGACATCAGAGTGAGAGGCTCTTTGAAGGCTACGGAAGACAAACTTTCTTTTACACCATGATTCTAAATGTACAAGTCACTTCAGTGAATTAACATTTATCAGGTAATTCTTGGAGAAAGTACTGCAGGAAGAATTAGATTATCAGATGTGCACTGAGATCTTTTGTATTCATTTGGACTAGAAGGGACTACTTGCATCCTTCCTGGACTGGAAGTGCTCTGCTAGTGTAGAAGTTTTATGAACCAATTAAAGAAATTTTCTAGTAAAATTTCTTAAGGTTTTCTATCAAGGTGATACCTAAACCAACCCAGCAAGGGCTACTGGTGAGAAAGACACGAAATTTCTCTTTATGGTATTGTGAGTTCCTAACACTTTGCTATTCCTTCCCATTATTATAAACAGCTAAGCTGGGCAGAAATATTAGAGGCAGAGCTGGCGAGTAGCTCAGTGGTCTGAGGCACCTGCTTAGGCAAGCCTAGGTAATCGCAGGGACTGTGGTTCAATCCCTGGCACTACATGCTGTGCCAGCCCCATCCCCCAGGCTGGGCTGAGCTGGCCATAACATAAAAATAAATAAAGTTTTTTTAAAAAATGAAAGAAATATTAGAGGCAGTCAGATCTGGCCGGGCCCTGGAGAGCCAGGGGAGAGGTGAACCATATCTCCACTATAGCCAGGCACACGGGTTGGAAGCCAGGCCTCAAAGTAGAGACAAGATGACCAGGCCTGCATACTTCCTTGCTGGGCAAACACCAGGCCTATGAAAGCTTGGACAGACAGCAGTCACCCCAGGGGGTGACCACCAGACCCATCATTTCCTAGCAAAAGTCTTTGTTCTTTCCTTGCACCCTTGCTAAGTGACGTATTTCCCCATTGGACCACTATTACCTAGGCAACTGTATGTGTATTCTTATTGGTCAATCCTAGCTGTGACCCATGTGGGTGCTGCTCTATAAGATTCCCCTGTAAAGTGGGGTCTTCAGCAACCCGTTCGGGCCCCTTCTGCTTCTCAGGAGCTGCATCTCTCCTTCTCAGTAAATATTTCCTGCTCTTAACCTCTACTGTTTCTAAAATTCATGTTTTGAATTTTAAAGAACATGCACATGGCATGTGAGACATCTGACAGACAGGATGGGAGGCAGCACACGTTCATATTTCATCTCCTGTATCACGTCCTGCGTCACCGTGATTCCTGAGGGCTCACTGCTATAACCTCAGGATGCCAGGCGGGTCTCTTGTTCTCTACAGCATAGCATCCACAGAGCTGGGGTGTGTCTAGTGTCTGTGGCCTACTGCCTGTGCCCAGCGTGTGTGTGTCTGGTGTGTATGGATCTGACACATGGGTCGCACGCATTGTGATGTGTGTGTGTGTGTGTGTGTGTGTGCGCGCGCGCGCGCGCGCGCGTGCGCATACGCTGCATCATCTCTGTTCTTGAAGACTAAACCTTTGCTGCCCTTCAGGCCTATTCCCGTTTCTCCTGAGCCCTGCGTTTTCTTGCTAGCACTATACTACAGCTGCCCCTGATGGGGGGCAGCAGGGGTTTAGGTCCATCGACAAACCCATTTGTGTGAAATCTGGTGCAAATGCTAATAAGCATCTGAATGGGCAGACACCGGGCAGGCGCACTGTTTCAGCGAGTTCTGTGTTGCAGAATGGAACCCCCAGCCCATTACATTTCTGTCTCCATAGTCCACGCACAGTCTGCAAATGGTATACTCCGTGGCCCATTCACGTGGGAACAAAGGTGTGCTCTCTTGGCCACGAAACACAGATTCTTTCAGTGTGTGCTTCAAATTAGGTACAGTGTTGGAGAAGGAAGCAAAGTCCTGAAGGAGCCACATGGCCAGCAACTTAGGCCACCATGGCAACACTAAAACTGGGCTCTCCTTTTGGCCCAAGAAGCCAATTTTACTGAAACGCTCAAGCATGGTAAGACCAAAAAAATGGTGAGGTTAGCAGTAATCAAGTTTCCTACATTTTGTAGTCAAATATGTCGACAAAATAAAAATTATTAAATCACAAAGAAGTTATAAAATAAACATTAATATGCTTTAATTGTGGATGTTTTCAATTGCAAGCATACCAAATAGAGAAGAAAAACAAAGTTAACTGCTATATACACTGGTCTCGTGCATGAAACCTATTAATGCTTCAGTGGAGGCAGAAATATAAGTGTTTTGTAAAGTTGCAAACGAGTCTCTGTGAAGTCACTGAATTGAAGAACCTGATCTAAAGGCTCAAGCAGAAAATTCTAGTCCTACCAGGAAACCTAAGTTATACGCTTCTTGTTGGAGCCTCCTCACACAAACAAACCTGGACCTCGGGTCCTGCCCTGAAACGCAGAGCGGGGCTCCATCTCTCTGCCTGCTCCATCTCCCAAGTGCAGCTATGTGAACATTTTTGTCCATAGGACGCTCAGTGCCTGCTTCTGGAGCTCCTGAGAACCACGTCCCCAATGCCCAGGCCGAGGAACGCTTGGCTCCACACAGGCACCAGATGAAGCCCTGGGGGACAAAAGCGACGCTCTGTGATGACTGCTGGCTTCTCAAGTGCCACAGCAGCCAGCCCCAAGCTGAGGGCTCTGGGAGGCAGGATCAAGGCTGGAGCCCAGGCTCTGGCTCTGGGCTCTCCCTCTTCACGTGAGAACAGTATCTCTGCTCAATCTAGGGTTTCTGTACCAATGCTGGATTTTTAAGCCCAAATTGGCTTTTATACCTAAATCAGGAGAGAGAAAAAGTAAGACTTCTTAAGTATTGGACTTCCATGCAAATCTAAGGGAACAAGGGATGCGGGTCAGAGCCTCGACGCAGTGGCTGTCTTTCTTTCTTTGCAGACGTTCCCTCAGCCCAGCGTGTGAGGCGGGCAGGGTGCAGGGGCCTCGCGCTTGCCTGGCAGGAGAAGCAGCACTCGGGTGCGTGGCGGCTCCACCTCAGCATCCTTTCACTCCCGGCCCTCTCTGCACTTGCAGAATCTGCACAGCAACGATCCAGACGATGCACCCAAGTTAGTCAGCATCACCCTGTGCACACAAGCAAGTGACCTCTCTCTTCGCACGAAGTAAAGCCAGCTTGACTTTTAATAAATGCGCCGAACACTCTGGAGCTGGCCCCGCAGCAGACCACTTCTCTGCAGCTGCGATCCCAGCCCAGCCACAGCGCTCGGGGCCACTGGCCAGGAAGCGCTCGTGGTGGGGCTGCCCGCCCTGCCCCTGCCTCCCACTCCCCATCGCTCCTGCACCATCACACAGTGCACGCGCACGTTCCCCCTCCAACCTACAAAGCCACATAGTAGGACCTGAAAGAATGTCATCTTAGGAAGCAGTCTCTCTCCGGTGACTTTTACGACCAGGCAACACTGGGAGCAGCAGAGCATTGCTCCAAAACAGTGGGCACCATCACCTTTGTCTTAGAAAGCTCCACATTTCTTAGCCCATGAGCATAATACAGCACTGCGTACATACAAATTTATTTAAGCATATATGGGAAATTTAAGAACAGAAGAAAACACTCAAGTTGACTGAATAAGTAGAGCAAAGCTTCCAGAGGAAACAGAGTGGGACACGAGCGTGTCTGGTCAAAGTTTTCCACACACACGTGGTCTCAGGAAGACCTGGAGCAGAGGCGGCTGCACATATCGAGGGACCTTCAGGAAGTGCAGGCTCCACTCCAGACCCGCCGAGGCCTGGGGCATGGCAGGCGTGCGGGGGTTGCATGGGACGAGGGCAACTCTAAAGCAGCATGGGGCTGAGCAGCGCAGCATCGTGGTCCCACGTGTAGACATCACCTGAAGCAGCATGTGAGAACAGTATGTCCAGGCCCTCTCCAGCTCATTCAGTAGGGCGGAGATGGGCACAGGGACGGATGCTTTAGAAACAACGATCCCCTTTGCTCGCGTCAAGGGAGTCCTACTGTCAGGGGAACCTGAACCCTGCCCAGTGCAGGGCCTTCCACTCTGTTTACCTATCCAGAAATTACATGCATATTTGGGTGGGGGCTGGGTTTTTGTTCTTGTCTTTTTGAGAATGGGTCTCAATATGCCACTCAAGCTGGCCTTGAGCTCACTTTGCATTCCAGGTTAGCCTCAAACTTGCAACAATCCTCCTGCCTCAAACTCCCAGCTTCTAGGATTACAGGCACGGGCCACCATATGCATATTAGCAGATTTGAATCCATTTTTTAGCATTTTAATTTTAATTCTATTTTTTAGTTCAAGAGAGAAAAGGAAAATATCACAAAAAATTAAGAAAAAATAACGGAGTCCCCAGCTGTAAAGAATTGAGAATACTGCTTTAGCTAAGCAGCTGCAGGGAGCTGTCGCCAGGGCTATGATGATGAACGCAGCTTGGGCTGTCTGAGGCACCTGGAGGAAGCCCTGGTGGCATTCTCTGCAGAGAAGCCAGCAGAGCACCATTTACCTCAGACAGGATTTCGTCCCTTGTGAAAGAACCTGTCACAACAGCACATGAATGCAATGCTCTCCTCCTGTAGCTGACTTGTTTTTGTGACAAAATTTATCAGAAAGAATCATCTCAACATTAAAAAAAAAAAAAGTGACTCCTAAGTGAGACGAACAGCACGCAGGGCGAGTTCCGAGCGGCTCCTGTCTTCCTGTCTGCACACAGCGCCCCCGCACAGGCTCTGCGGGCGCACAGTCACTCCAGTCCTGGGTAACGGGTCCTGACCGTCCCCGCGCTCAGGTAGACTAAAGGCTGCCATTAATGAGTGTAAGCTGCACAGCCTACGGCGCCCAGCTTCGGCATCGTGAGCAGGTGCACGTGGAAAGCGAGGGCCAACACCGCCCTCCTGCCCCTCCCCTCCAGCATGCGAGCCCCATTTCAGAGTGGGAGGCAGCACAAACCGGGCCAGGAACACTTGGGACCCAGAGCTTACCTCACGCTCGGAAGCAGCAGGAGCCCTCCCTACCTGTGGCTAGAAACATACTGGAAGTGGCAGGGTGACAGGTGTGGCTACCAGATAGGCTGTTCCCGTCCCTTAACACCCTTCACCACCATCTGTGGCTTCCAGTGCCTTTCCCTCTGCCTAGTCCACTGCTGAGTCTGAATTCCTAGTGCTGATCATGTGGAACCCTCTTCTGTGCAGATGGGGCTGGAGGCCCCAGTGGTTCATCTCTGATGCTAACCGTGGCCCCTGGCTGGGGCGACTCTGTGGCCTGCCCTTCTCCCTGAAATGGTTCCCCCAGAAGTGGCTGGGAAGGTTCCCACCGAGGCTCCTCTGAGTCGCTGACTCCCCGGTCAGAGTCACCGCATTCATCCCTAAAGGGGACATCAGTGCGCCCGAGGGAGGCAATCCCGGTAACATCCTCTGTGTTTGTTTAGCTTCATGATACTATCACAGGAAGTAACATAAGAGAAGTGTCCTTCAAGTTACCTGAGGAAGGAGCATCTATACTAGCTTACAAGAAAGAACTGGACCTTGTTTCTTAAATCAAATATAATGCAAAGGTAGGAAGCTCAGCTCAGAAGACTATTCACAAACCGTAAATGTGAAATGTTGCAACCATAAACTCTGTACTGAAGTTTGGGGATGGGGTGCGTTGGGAAGGAAGGAAGGAAGGAAGGGAAGGTGGAACCCATCAAAATGTCACAAACAAGGCCACATGTGCGTGCATTCCCAGAAAACGCCTTCATGGGTGAGCTGACACTGTGCAGGTGCCCTGCCGTGCTGAAACGCTTCAAGCCGCCCAGGCCACAGCCCAAGGTGGACGGGCAAGAGGGCGCGGGACCCAGGCATCCCAGACCAGGTGTGTGTGTCTGTGCAGAACTCAGCGCCCAGTGACTCATCACAGACCCAGCTTGGGGACACGGCCACATGCCCTCACCCACAGGTACTCAGTGATCTGCTGAGGGCAGAGGGCAGAGGGCAGGTCTGCAACCCTTACCTCAGTCACCAGGTCACACAGGGCACTGCCCACAACTCCTCCTACCTACAGTCATGCATGCAGAAGAGAATCTCACTTGGCCACGTCACCTGTCACCTAGCCTCGCGCCGTGCATGTACAGAAGCTGCCTGCTGAAGCCAGAAGGTTTCTGCTGAATAAATTGGGGGGGGGGGGCACGCTTCAGGCCAGGGATCTGCTGATCCAGAAGTGCGGAGCAGGACTGATGACCATGCAGAGCCAGAGACTCTGTCCTCGGCCGGAGCACTGTGCGTGCCGGGGTGCACGTGAGAAATGGCCAGGACTAGTGACATCCAGGCAGGGACAGATGTGGAGTCTCTCCTGGAGTTTCTTAGAAATCTTAAAGAAAAAGAGAAAACTTCTTCCTACTCTGTCATCTGATTTACACACACACACATGCACACACACAATCTATGCGATTTCACTCCTGATAAGACACAATTAAAGGAAATAAAGTAATCATATGTTTTGATCATGGTACTAAAATCGTAAAGAGATGAGAATTAAAAATTAAGGGCTGGCGAGATAGCTCAGTGGACTAAGCACCTGCTTAGACAAGTGCAGGGATCAGGGTTGGATCCCTGGCACCACATGCCCTGCGGGACCCACCAGGGGTATGCTGAGTCAGCCACCAAGACTGGGCACGGTGGTAATCTGTAATCCCTGCACTGGGGAGGCTGACGACAGGAGGATCAGCATGAGTCGGAGCTGTATAGTGAGATCTTATAACAAATACATAAAAAAAGGAGACAAACGTTGAACTACAAAATACTGACATTTGGATAAGCAAAACAGCGCTTTTCATACTGTGGTGGGGGCGTCAGGTAAAAGGGAAGTAGAACAGTGTGCCCATATAGAACACAATGAAAATGGTTTGTTATTTTCCGTATAAGCCATTTCTTGTAAAATGATCTTCAGGCGCTTATAGAAACCAAGCAGGCTGCCCCGTGCACGCGCTGGCCTCGTGCGATGGCTCCTAGCGCCGCTGACAGCGCCTCCTCGTGATCTGACTGAGAAGTGAGGCAAGAGTATCTCAGAGCGCTGAATGAGACGACACCAGGAGCCTTTCCCGCCTCGCAGCGGGTACCTCTGGCCAGCGCACGCCTCGGTGGGGATTCATCTTTGCCTAAGGCTATTAGTTCACTAAAAATTAAAATTTCTGTGTACAGAATTATAGGAAAGTGATAACACAGAAAGACATCAAAAGGAAAGCAAAATTCAACCAATCTGACAAAACACAGACGCACCACTATTAATAAATAGTTTAGCGATCCTCTTTCCAGCTATTTGTTCAAGGAAACATTGTATTAAAAAAAAATGCTTAAACATCACACTGCAGTTTCTGAACCATTTTTCACCGTGCACAATATCCTAGGCATCATTCGAAAAGGGCTTTCAGCCACACAGTAGTCACTTTGTGAACCCCATTCTGCCAGTTTGTCACCCCTGTGAACCACCCTGTAGCCGGCTCACTGCCCGGACTTGCCCTCTAAGCACAGCGCGTGTGCACTGCACGCCCTGCTCGCGGCCTAGACCCCGGCAGTGCTCGGCTTGTTTAGGGCCAGGTGCAGTGGACGGGTAGCCCTGGCTTCGGTGACCCGGAAGAGCTCCCAAGTCACCTGGGCCCCCACCCACCATGCGCTTCCGGGGCAAAGAGAGAGAATCCGAGGAGGCAGGAGCGCGCTGTTTGTATTTTTACAGAGTGTAGCCTATGTAAGAAAAACGCACAAGATACAAACACATCGTGGAGGAGCTTCACGAAATACACCAGCTGCCAAAATTGGTGTTTTCCTTCTTGTAGTTGCATTTTTTTCTATTATCGGTATATTCTTGGACGAACGATTTCTCACAGCAGAGAATCAAGACAGTGCTCGCAGTAAATAAACGCAGATTCTGCCCGTCTGCACACACCCGGAGCGGGTGCCACCACGCACGCACGCACGCACGCACTCGCCTCCCCCGCCCAGCACGCCAGGCCCTGGGCCACCCGGCCCCTTGCGGACGGGCCTGTCTCGTGGTGCTGTGTGCAGCGAGGCCGACGGGCACAGGCCCGAGGACTCTCCTCAGCCTCAGGAGGAAGCCAGGCGAGCCTGCGCCCCAGCGCGGCGGAGCACCGCGGTCCCCAGGCTGAGCCCCGCGCCCGCGCGTGCATGCGTGCACAGCGCCACGCGCTCTCTCCTGATCACAGAGCTGGCTGTGCCCCACCACCACCACCACACGTCTGTGTGTCCCTCTGGGCCACCCTAGGAAGATGGAATCCGAAACGCAGACAGACAAACGCTAACAGTCACAGGCGCAGGCACCGCAGGAGACCAGCACGACGGCATCCAGAGCTGCCGCGCTCTGTGTCGTCAGCTCTGTGCGCAGGTGCCTCGTCTTCCCCCACAGAAGCTCTTCGGGGTGGCTTCCTTAGCCCCGTTCCCCAAAGAAAGAAACTGAGGCTCGGAAAGATTAAGTTGCATTTGTCCTCCGCCGCACCCTACGGAGCATCGTATTTGTCCCCGAGGTCTACGGCGATTCCTAAAACTTTTTAAAATTTTATTAATTTTAATGAGAAAGAAATAACAATGAGACACTTTCACAACAGGTTAGTAGGGCAGATACAATAATCAATACGCTGCATATTGTCTTCACAGTAGTGTTCCCAGCGCAAGAGGCTGACTCGGTGTCTTGTCTAAACACTAGTAGTACAAATCTTTCTTCTCCTCGAACGAAGAGAAGGTATATACAGTCCAATCTAACAGCAGTGGGTTATCAGCAAAAGATGCTTAAAACTAACCAGCTCCTGTGTGTGCGAGCGCAGAGCGCTTTGGTGGGGTTAGAAAGAGACTTTCGGTTAGAACCGCAGCGGCCAGAGCTTCCTGCTGCTTAGCAGGCAGTGAGTGCGGGGCCCGTGCCACCAAGCCCGGCAATGCCGTTGAAAGGCTGCCGTGGGCGCTGATAATCCACCCTGCTGCCTCGAAAGCTTTTCATTTCTAAATTGAAAAGAAGCGTCGTGGTGAGACTATCACTGGGTCTGAAGCCAGGCAGTGCCGAGGATTCCATATGGAAATTTGAATAATCCCTTTCTTCCCCAAAGCCAATGGCGGTTTCCCCGCCTGGCCCAGCCCTCCCCATCTGACCTGCAGCCCTGCCCAGCGGGCTGGCCGAGGAGCTGAGGGCAGGGGCGGCACTGCGCCAGCACCGCATGTGCGGGTGGCTGCCTGCTGCGGGCTGCGAGACAAGGCCGGAGACTTCCCTGCCACTGTCGGCGAGCACCATGCGACAGCCCTGGGCTTTCATTTATTAAAGAGAGGAGGAGGAGATGGAGAGGTGGCTGGCTACACAGCGGTTATCAAAAGTATCCGCTTGCTTGCAGGGGTCCGCCGCTGATTTTAATTTCATATTAACTCAGTTGTTTCGAGATAAAAGGTTTTATGAGTCTGAGCTTCAAGTCAAAGCAAAGGCATGCATGGCCTCGCTGCTTCAGAGGACAGAGCAGGCATGGCTTCTTCCAAACAAGCCTGGCTCATTCAAAGCTTAAAAAGGAGAAGGTGCACAAGCCGTAGAGTATTATCTGTTTAAACCCAAATGAAGCAGCTATTCAATTAACTGGAAATTATCTGAAAGTTAGATATGACACTTCAAGGACATCTGGAATACCTAGGTCTGTGTCTCTCTCCTAATCAGCTTGCGCTCTCTCTCTCTCTCTCTCTCTCTCGTTTCTGTCTCTGTCTCTCTGTCATATACACACACACACACACACACACACACACACACACACTCTGACCAGTACCCCTTGAGGTTTGCGAATATTATGGGTTGAAGAGTGGAAACATTTCGGCCAAGTCCCTGAAAACAGGAAACGCTATATTTGCGGAAGGCAGGTCAGAGAACTGGCTATTTCTTCCCAGAACCTTCGACCTGGACAACGTGACTGAAAGTATCTGGGAAGAGAGGCAGGGAAGGGCTTCCTGTTTGTCTTCATTTAGAGGTTCTTCCCCCCTTTCCCAACACATACATAAAGCATGGTGACGGCTCTCAGTGGTTCGCCAAAATGGTTTTGTGTTTGTTTCCCATCTGGGGTCAAGTCTCGCCATCTCTAGATGCTGTCCCCGGAGGTCCACAACCATTTGTCTCCCTGAGAAGTCACTCTGGGCCGCCGGAGTGGTGGTCGCCCTACCACGAGCCTTCCTAGCCCATGTGACATCCACGTTTCCAGGATTTGTTGCTTGGCAGTGAAAAGCCGGTCCCCAAGAGGTGTCTGGAAGCCAGCTGTCTACCCCCTCCCTGACGCTCTTGCGCACGCTGCCTGCTGGCAGGGATGGCCTACTCAGCCCTGCCCTCGGGAACAATGGCCACCAGCAAGCGGGTCCTGTCACCCAGCTGTAGCCCGGCCCCCAGAGGTCAGAGACTCAGGCTGGAGTCCATGACGCCACCCATGGCCCCAGAGGGCCTTCCTCCTGGGCCACACCCCGCTGTCCTCTCCGCTCTGTTGCTCACCCTTCTCTGAAAGAGCAGGCGACTCCCCAAGTGCTGCAGGGGAAGGACAGAGGCTGCCCTGGGGGACACCATGGAGTCTGCCTGCCGGCCAGGAGCACACCAAGCCCCCCGCCTCCCACCCTGACCTGTCACCTCCACAGACTTGGTCACTGCTCCACGCCCTCCTGCAGCACGTCCCTCCTCCGAGTCCCACCACTGCCAGCGTGGCAGGAGCTCCCTGGACTCACAGCCGGGTTGCTGATGGGCACTGCCTCGAGGAGCATTACAGGGGCCACAGGGGCCATCCTTGCGTTTCACAGAAGGGAATTTCATACAAGTAGCTGGACACACAGGAGCAGAAGAGAGGAGAGAACGGTGGGGACGCCAGAGAGCAGCAAGAGCTCCCCCCACACCCGGCGGGACACGGGGGGTGGGGGGCACAGCAACAAGTCCTGCACCAGGCATCACGGAAGGGACCGGAAGGCCCTGCGCCTGCCCTACAGACACTGCTGCACACGCTCCTCTCCTCTCCCACCAGGTCCTGCCCCGCTGGCACCAGCTGCAGATGGGCCTTGCAGCCTGCAGACAGGGGAAGGCACGGGCCTGGCCCCTCAGAGCGCACAGAGCCCAGTGACGGCTTATGGGCAGACGCACTGTCCCGGCCGGCTCCAGCCACAGGTCTCAAGCACTGCCCACCGTACAGACTAGGACACCAACAGTAAGGACCAGAGCAGGGCCACACCGCACAGGCACAGCGCGGGCCCTGACTGCACGCTCCTCCAATCCCTCTCTCCAGGCCACCACTGCCATCCGCTGCCAGGGACCCGCGAGCTACATCTCCACCATCAGAAGGCAGGGCATGCGGTTGATTCTGACCACTGAGCAAACGCTGTGGCCTGGACCCCCCAGGCTCCAGCCTGGCTGGGACTGAGAGGACCTCATCTCAACCAGAGACCCCTTCCTCTTACCTGGAGAGGTCAGCCCCTCCTCCCTCCTGGGTCCCATCCGGAACACGCAGGGCTGACCAGTGGGGCCTGGCCTACCTGGCAGAGGTCAGTGCTCCCCAGCAGGTGCGGCCCATCTTTTCATCTGCCCCGCAGTATAACACGCAGTCACCCTGTGCCGAAAGGCATGCAGGCAGGGACCCCCTGAGGGAGTGGCCAGCAGGCCCTGCGTGGAGAGGGCTGCGTGTCTCATGATTGCAACAAAAGAGGATTGTAAAGCAGGGGTACCTGTGCAGGCTGAGTCTGAAACATTGCCTCCGAAGTCGTGGCCACCGGCATGCAGCAGTAGCCTTTCTACAGTTTTTAAATCAAATAATTAGCATACGTGCTGCACACAGTAAACTCTTACACGGGGCCCGCACAGGCCAGGAACTGCTGGAGTCCCGTTTCCAAATGAATTCTATCCTTAATATACATCCATTTCACTTTACGCCCTATAATAATCCCATGTGCGTTTGATCACACAAATAGTGAGATTGGCCATGGAAAGTTGCAGAGAGTGATTTTCCTGGCAAAAGTGTCTTAAGGACATTCTTAAGTTTGTGGAGTGTGGCATGAAGTTTCACATGCTAGTTAGAAAGTAAACAGAAAGGACGGCCACATAGCTCAGCGGATTAAGGCACCTGCAAGCAGGCTCAGGGACCAGGGGTTTGATCCCCAGGCCTGCCATACCAGCCCCCGACCCTAGGTGCACTGAGATGGCAATTGAGACTGGGCATGGTGGCACGAGCCAGTAATCCCAGCTGTTAAGAGGCTGTAAACAGGTGGATCACTGAGTCCAGTCTAGTAGTGAGACCCTGAACACCCTGTAGACCCTTCCCTAAAGTACAAAAGAAAGAAAGCAAATAGAGGACAACTTCTGTAAGCTGCTGTCACGGTTTTGTATTGTTGTGTTCCTCTCTTGCTGAGAATGTGGCCCAGGGGTCAAGCTCTTGCCTTGCATGCACAAGGCCCTCAGTTCGGCCTTTAGCACTACAATCGGCCAAGCTACCAATCAACCAGAATGCAGCCAGAAGTCCTCTGAGGCGAGCTGTAACCAGGGAACCGAGAAGCAGGCAGCCTTTTGGAATCACCCACTGGCTACACTTCCAGGCTCTCGGCTCCGCAGCGGATGCTCCGGAGCCTCGGGTCCAGCCAAGGACATACCACTGCAGGTGGCCAAAGCACAGCTCGGTGTCATCTCAGTGAGGCGGCTCGTTCACCCCACAGGCTTCACCTTCACCGTGGCCAGTCAAGACACGAGTCCGCAAGACGCTAACATCGGAGGTGGTGGAAGCGAACACACAAGCCACCCGCGCTGTCCTTGCAAGCTTTCTCCTCCTCTGCTCTCTCCCCACCCCTTGTCCCTGAGACTTTGGGGCAGATAAAAAGGTCACCAAGCACCTACAGACTGGTCATGTTCCCAGGCACCAGAAAGAATGACTTCGATTGTTTTGATAAAGTC
>PVKN010012919.1:0-20347 GCA_004027915.1 Capromys pilorides
GTGCTGACCGTACTATGCACATTTGCATATGCCCAGGGTCATCAACATATATACATTAAATATGTGTGATTTTTGTATATCGATCATACATCAATAAAACTAATACTATTTAATAAAAGTAAATGGTATTGAGTAAAGATTTATATAGGATTTTATGTTTGCAGAAGTTTTATTCATAGTTACTGCAAACAGGGAACAGTTCAGTGGCCCATAAACGAATATACAGATAGAGGAATTGTGGCATATTACTCAGCAGTAAAGAAGAATCAACTGCTTATGTATGCAGTAAAAGAAAACAATGAATCTCAAGAACATTAGAAACATAAGAATCAGGAATACAATGACATAGTGGATGATTCCATCTATGTAAAATTCTGAAACAGACAAATCTAATCTATAGCAAGAGAATTGGTTGTCTAGAGCCAAAGCTGGCAGAGGGACTGAGCACAAGGGGACAAGGACACTTCCTGGGGAATGGGGGCACTGCACACACCGAGCGCAAGGGGACAAGGACACTTCCTGGGGGGTGGGGGTGCTGCACACACTCAGTAGAATGTTGCTCTTTCAGATGTATGCTGGTTACTTTTCTGAAGCTTTATACTTAAAATAGAAGTTTTCCATTGAATGTAAGTTATAACCCAATAAAACAGGACAAGGAATATATTTGCATATAAAGTGTGGGAAAAAACATAAGTACCAGGTTCTGTCTATTATCAAGAACTGTAGTCCCCAAGACAAAAGAAATGAATTGTAAGCAATTATAAGCTTTCCATAGTGTTTTTGGATTCAAATTAATTTTTCTTCATTACAAATGAAAATCATATTTAAATGAAGGTCTATGTCTAAATTACAAATTAGCAAGAGGAAATAAAATTGACCTGAATATCTCAATCTCAAAACAGCTACCATACGTTGGATTTTTAATAAATATCCACTATTATTCACTAGACTTAAGAACATGCTAGAAATCTTGCATGTTGGTGTATATTTATGTCATTTTATAACCTGCCTATTGTACAAAAATATATGCATTCTTTACATATTGTTAAATGTTCTTCTTTCTCCTGATTTGTAATACTTGCTGAGTCCCCACTATCTAAACAAATTCCCTGTTCTCAAACATATATGGGTTTTCAATGATTTTACAAGATTATCAGCAACTCCGCAATTAATAATCTTATAGCTAAATTTCTACACAAACCGTGAAAAATTCATAAAGATAAATTCCTAGAAGTAATTGCTAAGACAGAAGGTACGCATATTCTTAAGGGTTTCAATAGATACTGACAAATTGAGAACTGTATTTAGAAGAGATGCTGACACACTGGCATGTGTCCAAAGGACGACAACAACACTGTCTACACAGTGTGTCCTTGACACAGGTTGAAGGGACTGGGCATAGTCAACCTGGAGAAAAGAAAGCATAGGAAAGAAATTCGAGTTCTTGAAAAGGTGATTTCTGTTCTTCTGGCTGCCTTGTTACCTTGTACTTAAAGCTGATTCAATAATACAAGAGAAAGGTTAGCTCCTGGGTGGTGATCAAGATCCTGTATCCCAGCCTCACCAACACTCTTCGGTGCTGTGCTTGTGATGCTGGGGATTTCCAACATCTTTGGCCTGTACCAGAGCATTTGCTGCCAGGCTCTGCCCACAAGGGGAGCTGGGGAAACCCTAAGAAGAGAAAGCGCTGGCTCCCTCCACACAGCCCTGCTCTTTGAGCATCTCCTCCTCAACAGCTGGAGGAGTGGGTCCTCCACTCCTCCACTGGCAGCAGTGTCCCCATGTGTCACATTCCCTGCACTCCCAGAAGCAACTTCATCTGCACCATCCCTTCTTCAGAGATCTGGTTCCAAGCTTGCACCCTCCTCTGAGCTTCCAGATTTTAATAATTCCAAGTTCTTTCCTTTCTTCCTGTGGTAAGAGGTGAACAGCTGCTGCCCACAGATCTTCCTTCCCCTTCCCCTTTTTTTTTTTGGGGGGGGGGGTTGGGTCGGATATCAGGATTCAAACTCAAGATCTTGTGCTTGCCAGGCAGCTGCTGTGTCACTGAGCTCTATCCCCATTCCTATTCTTCTCTTCCTACTTTTCCATTTTTGATACCTAGTTATCAATTCTTTACAGTGAATTCTGCTTGTTCAAATGACTGGTGGAATTCCAGTCTCTTCACTGACTGACACAGTTCCTCATCACTAGAGCTAGGTAAGGTAAGAATGAATACCTCTGGCAGAGATACTGTAAAAGAAATACCAGAGTGAAAGAAATTTGTACCAGATCAGGGGTCTTAAAATGATGTGCATCAATGCAATCTTTTCTGAACATTTTTAAAATCACAGGCCAAGCCTAACATGTACAGAAATAAGAGCAGTGCTACTTCAGCGAAAGCAAGTACAGCGGTGCGGCCCGCCCCTACCTGGTGGGTGTTACTCCAGACATTGCCACACAGCGCTTCTCTACCCTCTGCTGTGAGTTCTGTAAAGCCCAGTGGGACAACTGTCAATTTCAGGAATTCAAATCTCCTCTCAAATCTTCTGATTCTATAACCGTGGAATTTCAGGGCTCTCCTGAGATCTATGTGGCACCCAAAACAGCTCAGGGAAAATACAAGTCATCTGTAACAGGACATGCTACAGGTCCCTAACTGTCTCACGTACAGATCTGGCTACCCACAGAGGCCGAAAGGTCCTTTTGAGCCAGGGTGGGATAAGGTAGCAGAGAAACTGTTGTACTGTGGTATACAACTCCTGCTGCCAAGTTAAGGAGAGGTCCGTGTTTTTCATCATAATCTCCCTCTCTTAGCAATTTCTGGCATGGCTATAAAAGTCTGCTGTAGATTAAAGTTTGGCATAAAAGTCTTTGGGCTCTAGGCTGTACTGTCTTTCACTGAACTACTAAGAAAGTGTTTAGCGCCTTTAAAAATCAGAGAAGGCATTGAAAATTCTGAATAAAAGAAAGCTTTCCTTTAAAAGCCTCTCTTCCACCACCACTCCCCAACTTTTTGCCGAGAAAAAATTAATAGATTTCCATGTCTTAAAAACATTTTTATACCCCTTAATGAAGCTGCAGTGTTGTTTCTTAGGTAGTCAGAACCGAGCCTTTGTGATATGCAAATTCCCCCATACATAAACAGGCTAGTGCAAGCAAGACATTTCATACTAAAGGTGGTTTTCTCACATCCATGCTCTAGTTTATCTCTGTACCATTCTCAGTTCTCAAGCTAGGCTTATATTGCTTTCAGAGCAAATTCCAAAATGTAAATTTGCATAAAAGACATGTGTAACTTGGAAATACACTTTTTTCTTTACATCTTCTCGAGAACTGCTAAAAAAGGTGGGAAGCAGAAGTTATTAAAATGAGTCCCTTTTCATAGAAGACAAGACTGAAGCTCAGAGAGGGTGACTTGCTTAAAATCCTGGTCAGAGCCAAATTAGGAAGAAGACTGCGTGGACACGTAATTTGCTTGTGATCAGAGGGACGTGACACCCCTTAACTCGGTAAAAGGATCTGCAAATAGGGAAGGAAGCAAAAATCAGGTGACTGATTCTGGAAACAAATCTAGATCAACCGCTTCCACTGATGGGGGTCGCTCATGTAACTGTCCAAGAGCTCTTCCCAACAGTAGGGGTCAGGGTCCTCTCAAAGTCCTCCTCTCGTTCCTCTTCCTTTGGGGCACTGAGCCACAAGCAGAGAAGTGCTATCATCCTCACCATCCTCCTACTCGTGTAGCTCCACCAGGCAGTCAACTTTCACAGGCAGGGTTTCCGCTCCACAAGACGTCCTTCTAAACGGACCTGCCTGCGCCTTGGTTCACACAGTAGAGGGCAGAGTCTGCCGCCGAACTTCCAGGACACCCTGAATCCCTTAGCTGTTGTTGGGTTACAAGAGTGCTCAGAAACTCCAGTTTATCTGGGAGGATTACCGTCTGAAGTGAGAACATGCCTGCCAGGCAGAGCTAGTACAAACATGACTCACTTTATTCTTTTTATATTAAGCATCTAACATCTCTCTTGCAGGTCACTCCAGTCCTTTGTCCACGCTGGCCTTACCACACTCAACCCTTTCTGCTGGGCTTCCCATACTGATGTCAGCCACTATGTAGTGTGTAGACGACATTTCCCTGACTTCCTTATCTATGTCCGATCATGTGCCTGAGTTCCAGCCAACGGGATGTGAACAGAGAAACTTGCCCTTTGTCAGTGCTCCCGTAGCTAAATCTCTATTTCTATTCTGGTTAAACAGAGAGAATGCTGTCGACCTCTATGACAGTGGAACCTACTGTGGGCTGGGCCTGGGTCTCTGCATGAATATGTGGAAAACTCTATTACATAGCTAGGAACACACTTTGATTGTGCCAAACTACTGTAATTTAGGGGGCTAGAACAGCAAATAATCTATTATGACTAATATACATCCCCAATTAGACTATCTCCTCCTTACCAAAATACTTTGTATGCAGTGTATTACTGTATTCTCAACAAGCTGTACACAGTAGGCATGAAATACACATCTATTATAAATTAGCCACCACCATTTCCCTATTGAAGCTCTTACACAAAGTGCCTCTACCAACATTACCAATAAACGACTGATAATAAATTGCTCTCCTATTTTCTCAGACTTGCAAATGAAAGCAAAATACTTAGAATCCACCATTAATTACAATCATTAAGTAAAATGATTCATACTTCTTCAATGCTACTTCATGTGCATAATCAGCTAATAATCTAAACATAAACAGCTAAGACAGAGGACGAGTCAGAATGGAAGCCCCAACCACGTACTTGAATGTGCGTCTGGAAAGATTTCTGATGCACCCTGGTGTCTTAGGATATATTTGTGTTCTGTGCCTATCACAGTTGACATCTTGTCAAAACCAAGAGAAATAATTGCAACCCTGAGTACAAGAATCATGCAGGCAGCAATTTAAATGTGGCACTGCTTATCAGCGCCAATTTACTAACATCTTACTGTATATAACCATGGAAGGAGAGAGAAAAAATGTACACATCCCTTATCAAGATGCAGGCAGGAAAACAAAATCTGTTATATTTCCAATTCAAAAGAAGTTAGAACAAAGAAAAAATAAATAAAGTAAAAATCTGTGTTTCTTTCCCTTAGAGATAAACTTTTAAAGAAATCTAAGTCCGAAACTTTACATCTCCATTTAAGGTGGGTGAGCAAAGCATAAGCCAGTTTACTCAAATCTTGAGGGATAAGACAAACAACCTATCTATGAGGTTATTAAGCTAACACCTCAGTGAGCCGCAGGCATGCTACTCTTTTATTACACAAAACTGAGATCTTCTGACAGTCAATAATTACGTGCTGAGAACTCGAATGAATAACTCCGCATCAGAGGGACTCACAGAACTTTGATCAGCGTCCCGAGAGGCAGCAGTCAAGATGAACCCTGAAATCTGATTAGCATCACCCATTCTTATCTAGCATTCTAAAAATACTATTCTGTATTTCCTTTCTCTTTATTTGGATATTTTGAAAACATATGTTTGTCCCAAATCCTAGAGCAATTATAAAAATGAGTATTCTCTTTTGAAACAGATTTAATATAGACTTTATATAATCTCCCACAATGGTTTCTTAACACCTCTTTTGCTCCTAGACCCATGGTCATAAAAAACTCAAGTTTTAGAATGTAGTACTTATATGAGATAAGTAGCAGGCGACAATTTAGTCCTCATATCCAGCAAGCACCAAAGTTTTTTAAAATCTGTTTTTATTTATTTGTGTATTTGGTAAAGGGCATTGATATGCCGTTCAGATTCCTAGCGATCTTCCTGTCTTAGCCTCCCTAGTGCTGGGACTACAGACGTGTGTGTCACCACACCCACTCTCAATGGCCAGTTGGCACAGCAGGGGCATGAACAGCACAACGTGTGGTACTGGGGACTGAACCCAGGTCTTTGCGCTTGCCAGGCAGGCACTCAGACCAATGAGCTATATCCCCTGCCTAAGTGCCAAAGTTTTTAAAATGATCTAGATATGAGAAAACACACACACACACACACACACACACACACACATTCCTAAGCTTTCATTAATGTAGAGAGGTCTCTGAGATATCTTTTCTCTTGGGGTTTTCTAAGACTGAAGAACCCTGGGTAGAAACATGGGCAGGCAAAGTGAAAAGTAACAATTTCTAACTCTGCAGTACAAAAGCCCCACAGCAGGTTCTCTATGGTGGAGGAGAAACAGCCATGGAAAAGGACTTCACATGAGGCGATGAAGAAGAGCAGCTGGGGAGGAGGTGGGAGTGGGTGACAGAGACAGGGAGCCAGAAACAGAGCTGTGAGGAAGAAAGGGGAAAAAAGGCTGAGCAGCCGAAGGATGGTGGTTAAAATAACTCGTGGTAACAGAGTGTTCTTTGTTACCACACACTGCTCTTTGTTATCACACATTACAGAAAGTTATAAACAACAGAAGCATGCCGTACAGCAAAGCTGCACTTCAAGCTCTGAGCTCTGGTGACCTAACAAACTCCCAGCTTCCTCCTCATGCACACTGAAGCTAGCTCTAGAACATCATGTGAGGACTGCGGCCATTAATCTGTGCCTCTCAGTCTCGCGCAGGAACTATCTACGAGGCTGGCACTGCATCATTCAGAGAAGTCTCTTACGTGCCGCTGTGAGGCAAAGAAGGAAGATGCACGCGGGCTTGATCCTACCTGTGATGAAAAAGCTCTGAGCTCTGTCAAGTGACGTAAAACTTTCACAGGAAGTTTCCAGGAGGTCCACAGAGAACGAACTCATTGGGGTTTGTCCGCAAAATGAGATATTCAACAGTACAACAGAACAGCTAGCCAGAGAGGGCCCCAAACAGGCCAATCCAAAACTGAATGGCAGAACCACACCCAGGGTGACTATAAGGAGCCCTCCTCTCTTCTTGCTTGACCATGACTTTTCACACTCTAGACACCCATCTGCGTCTCCTCTAGTGGACTCTAGAGTTGACCTTACATTTCTCAACCACACTGAGGAAAATCGCTGTACTAAGTTCTATAAGAAGGGTGCTAGTATCCCCAAACTACTTCTTTTCATGATCCCTAAGGCATGAACAGCAGCCAGTGGATCACCTCTCTTTTCAATCTCCACTACCGCCTTTCTTTTCTTTCCAAAATGTCACACTCTCTTTGGGGACTTTCTAGGTGCCAAAGCTCTGTCTCAGTCTTGATTCCACTCTAAGAAAAGCAATGAGCAGACCCGGAGGACCGCTCGGCTCCAACTCCTGCCTTGCGCTCTTTTCTACGGCTCACCCCTCTGGCTGGGGCAGCAGACGCTGCCTCTGTGGCCAGTGGCTCTTGAGGCGTCCCTGGATTAAGTGCTCCTCTTTCCTCAGGGTTCTCTTTTCTTACATCTTATTCTGCAGTTGGGAAGTGTTCCATCTCTCCAGGTCGTTGGCTCAATTTAGAGACTGTTGCCACTCATCTGTGCCTTCCAGCAGGCACACAAATCCTAACGTGAAGTACGCTTCTATGCATCAAAGCCCGTCCCTTCTCCTTCTCCGGTGTCTCTTGCATTTCACTGCTCTTCACTTCCACTGCCCCCTTACTGTTCTGTCCTGTCTAAGTGATACCCAGCACTGCAATCTTAACAGGTCACCACCCTAACAGATTCTGCTTTGCCCATGCCACCCTTCCAAGGACCAGCACAATTATCCTTGTAAAAGAAAAATGGGCCTCAGGTCTCTAACCTGTGTGTATTCTTTCCATCATTTCCTTTCTCCCACTCCAGCAGCCACACATAGCTCTGTCAGTGAGCATGTACTACTGTAACACGCATTACAGGACTTAGGTTTTAGCTCTATCTGGAAATTGCTGATTGCTTTCCTGTTTTATGAGGATATCATTTCAGAATCCACTTTCTGTTTCCTCTTCTATCTCAATTTTTTTTTTTTTATCTTTGCTTAGTAGTGGCAAGTTGCACCTTTACAGATATCATACTGTGAGCTCTCAGATCAGGATCCTGCTGTTGGCATTCCCAGGACTAGCACAGCATATACACAGAAAATGTACTATAGCAGGTTGAGTTTTTTTTTTAAGACAAAGACAAAAAAAAAAAAGAACTTCTGAAAGCAAATCTTCAACAATCAGTCAGGCAGAGGAAATTATGGAAAGCAGGAGAGGGTGATGGAACGTGCTGAGGCAGTCTCATTTTCCACTGAAGGATCTTAGAGTTCTCAGCCCGTCTGTGTGCCACGGTTGAACACAGCACTGAGGAGGAGCAGTGGCATGTGCCTGGCGCTGTGCGTAGCAGGGACTTCGAGCGGCACGGCACAGCTCCATTAACCACCGAAATCTTCAAACTCAGCTACCTCTTGTTTTCCTCTCAACTTCCACCAAACACTGTTGTTCCTCAGAGATAGCATTCTTCACAGTCTAATGGAAGAATGGAATGATTTATAGGCTGTCCCCATGCTGGACCATGAACCTCTAGAAGGCAAGGGTTCTTAAACCCTCACCTCCAGGACCCTGCAAGCCCTAGTATAGTGCTCTGTGTGGAGATGACAGTAAATTTGGAATTTCTCATCTTAATTGGGTGATGAAAAGAGGGAAACTTTAAAATGAAAAACAAAAGGCAATAATTATATACTTCTCTGCAACCAAAAATCCACGACAAGTAAAGGCCAGGAAGAGAAACCCTGAACTACTAGTAATGGGCAACAGAAAATGTACATTAGTTTTCTTCTGGTCAGATTGAGTCGAAACATAGAATGGCTGTACCATCTATATTTTATGCTATATTTAGGTTATGGATAAACAGGCATTATTACTTCTTCACTTATGGGGCAAAACATAATTATGAGTGAAAGCCTTGAAAATATATGCAAATCCAAATTTACACAGGGCCACTACTAAGCAAAGATGAAAAAACTACTTTGAGATGAAAGAGGAAACAGAAAATGGATTCTGAAGTGATATCCTCATAAAACAGGAAAGCAAACAGCAATTTCCAGATAGAGCTAAAGTGTAACTCCTCCAGTGAAAACACCTCAACTAAATCCTTCAGGAAGGGAGTAGTTTGAAAGCTCCTTGCTATGAGATGAGCAAAAATGCAGAATATGGAGTTTAAAATCTATGTGCATTCCAAACCACACTGACAGTTGTAAAAACAATAGAATATGCAAGGGGAGAATACAACACCACAGAACCCATTTAAGTGAAATAAACATTCCGTGAACACCTAAACCATCAGCAACTTATACTATTTACAGGTCTAGGTAAGCTGACAGAGACCTAAGGTGACTCAACCAACCCTGTGATGCACAATCCCAGCATGACCCCATGAAGGCTTCACTTTTCTTCTTTTATCTCAAGCTAGCTCTCCCTAGCACTGTCACACACAGAACCATGCTCTCTGGCTCCTGAACACAGTCAGATGGACTTTCAGGCCTCCTGTAGCTCGCTATTACCCTCTTCCCACTGCAGCTGGTTGTCTGCATGGAACTGACCTTCAGCCCACTGCATTCGGAATCCACTTCTCAGTCATGCCCCTGGCCACATCCAACACAGCTGACTGGACAGCATCTGATGACAGCCACGGTAGATGTATGGATTTGTCCTGAGCCCCACATACCCTGTAAGAATTCTCCTTCTCAAAGAAACAGTAAGAAAAGGAAAGAAGGGAGGTGATAGAGAAAGAGGACTTGGTACAGTATGCAAATTTTTCCTATCATGACATCTGTAACAACTTAGTTTATTTATTGACTTGTCTATCTCCTCTTGGGGACAAGAACTGCATTTTATTTATTTTTACAATTTTGTGGGGCTAGCCCAATGCTATGCACTAAATGTGTGTTTAAACAAATAGAGAAGTACTTGGTAAATCAAATAATTAAAGAGGACAAGACAGTACAAAAAAAGGCATATTCTTCTTTGATTCATTCTTGCTGCAGTAAGAAATGAGTGATGGCCCAGAGAAAAAGGACCCTCCCTTATAATCTCTGTCCAGAATGTGTCCTGAGGATCTGACAGTGCCCATCCTGTCCAGGAAGTCAAACTCAAAAGGATAGTGCAAGGGGAGGTTCAGGGGACACTTACCTTCTTTCTCCTTAAACTGGCCACTTGCTGTTGGCTGCATTCCCTTCAGTGTCTGCTGTAGTGTGTACAGACCTAGCATCACCTCTAGAGAGATGGGGTGCATTTCCAAGGCCAGGAAGGAGAGACAGGAGTGAGCTTGTCCCTTCAAGGATCCTGTACTATAGCATGGTATAAAATTTTGTGCTATTAATCTCATGGAAAAGAAGTATATGGTTTCACACGTATAAATCCTATGCTTTATAATTATAGCCAAAATGGATTTTGCAAAAGTTCAAATATTTTGCAGGCAAAATCCCCCATGGAAGCTTGCCAGTCCAAATGGCCTCATCCCTGAAGGCCTGTTTCCATTCCTCAGGAAGAGAAAGGAATAGATAGTGCTTTAGACGAAGTTCTCATGACTTAAGTTCAACAGAAATATCTGCATCTGGGTGTCTATGTTAAAATAAAGCTGGTAGGAAGGCTCCTGGCCATAACTTGCTTCAAGCAAAAAGGAAATGTTTGTCTGAGTTTTCTTTTTATGAATTAATATCAATGTTTTGACCAGGCCAGTTTTTCATGACTCTTAATTATTCAAATATTCATGTCCTTTTATATGGCAGTGTGGAGGTGTAAACACAGGTTATGTGCAGTTGCATAGTTCCACTGTACAATGGGACAAAGACTAGGAGTTCCACTTCAATGGAGTTTCATCCCAAAATTGAAAAATTAAAACGCTTGTAAAGTCTGATTATAAAAAGTAAATAGTATTCTTTCCTTCACAAAAGCTTTACCAGAAAATTGGATGTGCGGCAAATTAATAGAAAGCTATGGATTTACTTAAATGACCTTAGAAATTCAAACAACTTATGAATATGAGAGAAAGGAAAGTATATTATCATTTCAAAATAATTGAGGAAAAACATCTCTAAAGTATTATAACAGACACTGAACATGTAATTCTCAGGTGCTTTCACTGGTAAGGAAACCAGGAAAAGCCCCCATGCGCAGGTGATCCTCGCGAGCGCGGCGTCCTCGTGTTCAACAGAACAGCGCCTTTGCCTTTCTACCACATTCTTGGCAGAGGGCCGTGGTGCACGGGAACGTGCTCCTCGCGCTGATCCTTCTGCTCAGAGGCCGTAAGGACGCTTGATCAATATCTGATCTAGTTTAACAACAGCCCTTGAATCCACTTCTACTAAAGATTCAAAGCCAATTTCCACAAAATAAGACAAAAGTTAGTCATCGCACCTGGGCGTATCATAGCAGTTTGTACTTAACTCTATGTTGGGGCTTTTTTAATGCAGTTTCCATGACAAAATGAGGTGACAAAGAGTGTGCAAAGGGTGTGTGTGTGTGTGTGTGTGTGTGTGTGTGTGTGCACATACATGCACATATCTCCAAAGCCACAGTACGGTCCTGTCTCACACACTCAGGCCCCCTGGCCCAAGACACAGAGTCCTAGGTAGAAGCAATTAGCATGGTATTAAGGACAACACACTGGAACTAGCTTTGATTATAGCTCCATTATTCGGCAGCCATGGCCTGTTGCTCCTCAGGTTCCTCATCTGTGGGAATAGCAAGCAAAGAACCTGGGCATGGGTAGGTGGGGGTGAATCTTTGAAGAAGTCAAACCTAGTAGAAGACAACTGGTTCGTTAGGGACGTGGCACCATTGAAGGCACTATGGAAACACTGGTCTCTTTCCCTCCCAGCTGCCAGGAGGTACTCAGTATCATCATTTTCACCAACACTAAAAGCAAGGGTGCCCCAACAAACAGAGACTTGAAGTAAACCACATGCCAAAGTAAGTCTTCCTTCCTGCAAGTTAATTTTCTCAGGAATTTGTCACAGCAACAAAAAGCAGACAACCAGAAAGGGAAAAAAAGATGGCATCCAATTGTTTTTTTTTACATGAACATTAAAAAAAAATCTATGAAATTGGCACTGCTGGACAGGGATGGTGAAAGTACAACCTGCTGCGTAGGTGAAATCTGTTGACACTGATTCTATTTCAAATGCACCTGCCTACTGAACCAGTGATTCTGCTCCTGGACATAAACCTGGGTACCATCCCATGCTACACCTAAAAGCATCCAGGTTCTGAGTCTTACTGTATTTCAGGATACTGGGAAACCATGGGTTTCATAATAACTGCAGGCCTCATGAATTATATGTCAGCTAAATCTGCCTTTATTAAAAAGCAGACTGAGATCATAATTGCTCCTATCTTGATATCGTTTCGTAGCACTAGATTGGGAAGTTACAGAGGTAGCTGCTATGTTTTGTGGAATCAAGACTGAGGATTATTGGACCAAAGTTCAAGCTACACTGTAAGAATAGTCTAGGGCTAAGAAAGGGATTTACAGGATCTGATTTCTGCCAAAAATACTGTCCCCTTGAACAGAACCCTGTGCTCTTCTTCTTTCCTCATCGGTGAATGATGAAAGTGAACCAGCTATATACATTTTCTTCCCATTTACAGATCCTTCCACACTGCCTCTCACCTCAACCGAACCTCAATCTGCCCACATAAAAGGAAGGAGAAATGTTAACACTTAGGTGCGCTCCTACTAATTGCCTGACACCGTACTTATCCATTGCTTCTCTTGCCCCTGTCAACAAGTCCACAAGGCAGTGGTATTATCTACTTTTCACAGGCTAGGACCCTGACAGTCAGAGGAGTTTAGCAGCTTTTCAAGACTGAAAGGCAGCAAGTGACAGGGCAAGGAATAAAACCCAGTTGGTTCCAACTCCAAAGCTGAGCTCTTTGCTCCTAAAGTCTATTTTCTTCACACCCACTAACCTAGAGTTAAAGAAAAACATTTTTTTCTGTCATAGGGTTTATCAAAACAATGTCCCTGAGTGCAAAACAGACACAGGAACAGTTTTAAGGGAATAGAAGGCCGAAAAGTAAAGGTAAGTTTAGTATCCAAGGGATTAAATATTTTTTAAAAGAACACTTCTAAGTCACCAAAAGTGAATCTATGTTAGAATCTTTGTTTCCACCTAGTGCTGAAATTACTAGATTATTTGTTAACTGACTCTGTTTAAACTAAGGTAAATATAGGTGTGTGTGGTAAATATAGGTTCTGTCTGCTCAGAACCAAGGGTGCCTCTACTATAAAACAAAATAATTCTTTGGGACAGGGTCCTACTATGTAGTCCAGTCTGTCCTTCCTTGAACTTACTGCAATTCTCCTGCCTCAGCTTCCCCAGTGATGAGATTACAAGCATGAAATCATCAGGCCTGGCTCTCTACTGGAAATTAGACAAAAGGAAAAGATTCATCCAGCACTGAGAGTACAAAGGCGTGAGTGGGCTTCTTGAGTGAAAATCTGTAACACTAGCCATACATCAGTATATGTCTAAGAAGGAATACGTAAAATCATAGGCCTCCCTGAAATGGAGACAGAAATCAAGGGATCACCTAATGCCGTTGTCTCTCACTTACTGAGGTCACCTATGAACCCTCTAGTGGTGGGAGGTGGCATCTCTGATAACCAGCTCCACTTGTTTCTTCCACTTCTGCTTTCTGACTAAATGCCTCAGGGAATCATGGACAGTATCAATGCAAGCTAAGAGAGACTCCATCATCAGCACATACTGACCCAAACGTCCTGTAACTGTGCTGTTGTTCTTGACAATTCAACACGACACCCTGGGGCCCACATGGGCAGTTTACTAGGCTGGTGTCCCAAGAATCCAAGGGGGCCTGGTTTGTCTCAGACACCAGGAAGAGGGCTTGGTGGCTCATGCCTAAAGTCGCAGCATTCAGGAGGATCACACGGAGCTGGAGGTCTAAACTATGCATCAAGATCCTCTTTAAAAAAAAAAAGGCAGCAGGAAGAAGAACCATGACCAAGTTAAGACCCCTGCTCTTAAAAAAAACACACCCCAAACTACCATGTTTCCATTTATTTACGGGTCATTTTGGGGCTCTATTCTGTTCCACAGGTTTACTAGAGCTTTTGTTTGCTATATTACTCTTACAGCTTTATGCATGTCAGAAGTAGACTGCAACTTTTTAAAATCAAGCATCACCCTGAAAGGGCCACAGATTCTTCTACACAGCAGAACACAGGATGTTTAACGAAAGAAGAGATGCTGCCATTGAGGGTATAAAAGTAAGAACAAATTTCAATTGCAGAATTCAGTTTCTTCATTGAAACTTAGAACCAACTTCCACGGCTTGGTAATACTTTCCTACTTAAACGCTAATTCCCATTTGCAAGTCTAAGTAATGATTGCCATTTTCAAAATCCTGCAGCAACACAGAGGCATGTCATTCACTGACCTTGGTAATGAGATGTCCCTCTGTGACACAAGAATTCCTCACGGAGGCTGGGAATAATGAATGGGAGTGTGGAAGATGAAAGATAGTGAAAGGACACGGCTAACATTTTCCATGAGCAAGATCGATGCACCATATATCAGGAACATAACAAATTGCTTCATCAACTAATCCTAATCCCCAAAGAAAGCAACCCAGAGGTCTGGCAACAGAAGCCCGTAAACAAATTACCCTGAGAGATTAATTGCATGTGAATTAAGGCTTTTCCAGGATCTTTATCCTTCCAACTACACATTGTACAACTGTAACCGTAAAGCTACTGGTGTGGCTGCAACTCAATCTATTTTTCTAACTTATTGAAATAGTCTTTCCTACCTTTTGCTATAATATCATACTTCTTTTATCTTTTTAACTTTCTTTTTATAGTAAAAGTTATGATCAAACTTAAGACATAAAATCCAGGGATCATAATTTAAATATAGATATGCCCATGAATTAATTTCCCTAGAAGCTCACTCACTCATCTCCCCAAATTAGCTCTTACATATTGCAAAGAGATATTAAAAGAACCTGTATGCAGAAATCGAAGCGAGGGATACCCATGTCTGGGTCACAATGGGCACATCCTCAAATTCCCTTGGGGCAGCTTCAGAAAGCAGGCGCTGTTCAGTGCAATTTGTATCCCTGACGTGCAGCACGTCAAATTGTGCTCAAAACCAATGACTGAACCCTCCATTCTACTCCACCAGCTAACAGAGTGTGTGCTCAGATGAGGCAGCACTGAGGGATGGATTCGGGGTCTCCTTCACCTCTGTATGCGCCTTCCCACTTCAACTGGACCAGTGTAAGACCCTCCTTTCTGATATTTAGTTTTGTTCCCACCATCTTCCAGAACCCATTCCATCTACCGCAGCCAAAGAAAACCTGACAACCTTCTTTTCCTCTTAGAATATTCCCACACCTCCTACCATTGTCAGGACTGAGAGCAAAAACATCCGGCATGAATTACTATGAGGCCAAGAGGAAATGGTAGCACTGGTGGCAGTGCCTGCAGCAGCTTGTCAGGGTCCGGGAGACCGGGGCAGAGTTCAGCCTGTGCCATGGTCCTCCCTTAGCAATGGTTTTGTTTCTGTAACTTCAGACCCCTAGGACCAACCACCATGTTTCAGTCACACTCTCTCTCATGTATCGCCAGGACAACAGTGGCCTTGCGACACTTGTCATTCCTCTCATCGCACAGGCCCTGTTAGTATCTCACACCATTACGAGAAGAGTGGCTATGGTACAGTTACACCTATGTTGAAAGAGAAAGAGAGCTCACATACAGAGCTTTTATTATAGATCACTGTTATAACCGCCCTATCTTTATTATGCGATTGTTCTTAATCTCTTACTGCATCTGATGTGAATCCAGCCCTAGTCATAGATCAGGCATCCATGCACTACTGTAGCTGCCTTAAGACTGCTGTACAGAACAGCACAGGCTGGAACTGTGATCCCAAAGTCAAGGTATGATCTGAACGTTGTGAGTGTGAATCTATTCCAGGTCTGCCTCCTCGTTTCTGATTGGTCTCTGGCAACCACTGCCTTACAAATACATCAGGAAAATATCCCTGCTGTCACCTTCACTCACTCATTCTTCTCCCTGGATCTCCGTCTCTTCGCTTTACCTTCTCCCACTGGACAGCAAGCCTCTCTCTGTCCGGCCATCTCCTTACGGACACCAGATGTATTGAATCAGAGCCTACACTAATGAACCTATTTGAACTTCCTTCCCTCTACAAAGACCATATTTCCAAATAAAGTGACATTCTGAGATAGTACAGGTGATGACTTTGACTTTCTAAGGTCCTTTCCAAAATCTAACTTCTGATGGCTTCTGTCTTGAAAGACACAACAAATTACATATAAAGTACACACAGAAATATGTGACCATGTTTTAAAGCATCTGCATTATATTTCAGACATCTTATCTCATTCCGCGAGGAATTTAATTTGTCCTAAAATTTGCTTCCACCTCTAAATCTTTAATATTATTTTATGTGAAATATGGCAAGATTTACAACATAACATAAAGATTGTGAAACAATTCTTTAACTTCGGCAATTCTCTCACACAGCTAACTTCTGTGGCTTCCGTCTCCTAGTGCACAAACCAGAATCAGTTTGACTATCCATTCTCCATATGTCCTGTAATAATAAATGACATGGTATAGAAGAATGTTTTGAAGATGTAGCATGGTATAAAAATGAAAGCCAGAGGATACACTTTCACACAGTATTCTTTCTCTTATATATTAGCGACAGAATTCCTAAGACAGAAACCAGAGTAGGGAAGGCAGTATAGGAGAAGACAGTATGTAAGGAAAGGCAATTTCCGTTCTATCTTAATTGTTCTTGCTCCTATCAGGGCTGAAATGTTAAAGTACACACTAACCTAGTTACCAACTTCATCTTCTCATCTGCATTCTGATCCCAAGATATTTATCATCCATGGCAGGTGGAAAACAGCTTCTGGGAAACCTGAGAGTATATCACTGTATCTTTTAGAAATGGACATGTACAAAAAAAAAAAAACAAAAACAAAAAAGATACTTAAAATGTTTTTAAAAGTTCACTGCCATTACTTCTTGATAATGTAGTTGAGATGTGCAGTCTTCATGCTAAGAAATACTTTTCCAGAATAACCAATTTTAAGGTCATTCTAAAGAAGATGCAATGATTCTATGTGAAATGGGTCTTGCAGCAATTGAGGAGACCAACCCAGTGGAATCATTTTCTTTTTAATTCATCAGACCCAAGTGTCCATTTTTATAAATACTATTATAAAGACACATAGTATTTTACATGATGCACCATTAAAGGCAGGTCCATGGAAGACCCCAGTACAGAGAGCTGTTTATTCATAATAATTCTCACTAGGGTAGAAATGGCCCATGGGAATGGAGCTCTGTGTTAGCTCTGTGCAGCTTAAGCACCTTGAAGTTGTACACCACCAGGGGGTTCACAAAATCAGCATTCCCCCCAGAACTGAGCAATGTGTAGGCCAGGAGCATTAGAGGAAAGAACATGACTGTAGAATTTTTAAAAAAGCAAAACATGGAATGAACTAAAAATACCTTACATTATCTTCACAGGAGGCTGTCGTGAAACAATACAAAGATGCTGGTCTCAGAATTCAACAGCAATGGGCTTTGATTCACAACGCCCTTCTCATCGTCTATATAAACTCATGCAATCTGCTCCCTCATTTTAAAATGAAAATACTGCAGCCACCTTTTCTACCTCAAAGGATTATTGTGAGAAACCAATTGCTTTGTGCATGGGACAGTGCTCTGAGAATTTAACAAGAAGAAGATGCTATTATTTTGGGCAGAGTTTAGCTTCCCTGCAGTCTGACTCTGACCGGGAAAACTCTTTTTACTCACTGGGTCTAAAAGCCAATGTCCAAATACAGCTGTTCCTATTTAACTTAATTTTCTTCTGTCATGAGCATAGTGGGAGTTTTACTATTATGTATAAAACATAAAAATCTGCTTTCATTTGTGAATGTATATTATTGCCACTGGTTGTTTCATACAAAAGACTTCTAAACTCAGCTTTAGAAGAGGTGGAGTGGGTTAGCTAAATAATTTTATAATTTGGAAATTATTTTTCTAGTGTAATACATGTAACTACTAATAATTATACCTACTATTTTCCTGGTTAAACCCAGAAAGTTGTTTGTTTTTCAACTGCTTAGAGTTAGCTGATTTTGAAAAGTTTAATCTTATAATGGCAGGCCTGATATAATTACAGATTACAAGCTTCTCCTGGCTTTGCTGAGCAAAGCGGGGGTCATAATAGAAGGGGACTCCTTTCCTGCTAATGAGCTATTATGCCTAACACCATCTCATCCACAACAAATGCACACCCTTTTAATGTCATTCTGAAGTGAAGAGTGAACGCGTTTCACTTCTACAACCAAGAGGCACCGTTTCCAAAGACATACATAGTAAAATACATAGTAAAATGTATATTCTACACACTTTCAGTATGTTCTAGTTCACCATAGACATTCAAACTGGTAAGAAATTTATCAGTGATAACAACTGTTGTGTCTGGGGTAAGATGGAACCTCACTACTGTTTTAATTCACATTTCTCTAATGACCAGGAATGTTAAGCGTGATGGCAATCACCAAGAAATCAAATAATAACATGTGCGGGTGAGGCTGCAGAGGAAAGAGAAACGCTTCCACGCTGTCCATGGGGATATAAACCAGAACAACTAGTATGAAATCATTACAGAGATTCCTTAAAAAAACTAAAGCTAAAAATTCCAACTGGCCCATCTATTTCCCTTTTAGAGATCTTTCCAAACAGTTAAAGACATCATATTACAATGATACATGCTCACCCATGTTTCAAGCAGCATGATTCACAATAGCTAAATCTTGGAAGCATCCTAAATGTTCATTTAGGACAGACAAAGTGCTGAGGAAAATGTGCTATGACACACAAAGCAGCACTACGCTGCCATACAGAAGGATAATCTCGAGTCATCTGTAGGGAAAAAGATGCATCTCGAGACCATAATATTAAGTGAGATAAATAAGACATACAAGTTTAAATTTTGCAGTTTCCCTTATATGAGAAACACAAGACCAACATGAAAGCTAACAGCAAGGATGGAGCCACATACTTCTCCAACGGGCAGGGGATTAACAGGAGGAGAAGAAGAGTGGGATCAAAGCTGAGCAAAGAACTAAGGAGTGTACTGTACATGCACCAACTCCACACAAGGACAGTGATCAGGTACAGCAAATGTGTACTAATAAAATAGATGAGCAAACTGCACTCATCCAGGGTTACAATTCTGGCTTAAAATTTTGTTGTACTTCTGCCCTAGATGTTTCTCTTTTAAATTCTAACCACACTATTATTTTCAGGCAGGAACTAAGCTTGCATTTCTATTTGCTTTTTGGAGTCGGAGTCTCACAATGTAGTCCAGGCTGGCTTTGAACTCACTTTGTAGCCTACACTGGCCTTGAGCTCACTGCCATCTTCTTGCCGCAGCCTACCAAGTGCCGGGATTACAGATTACAGGCATGCGCCATCACACCTGGTTTCAACTTCCATTTCTATCAGTATTTCCATATGAAATTCAAACTCCAGTGCTAACTAAGCACTTAAAAAAGTTTACATGCCTTCCTCCTACAAACATCAAAGGAAAATGCATTTCTTATCAACTAATCATCAGAAGCAGAGGTCATGGCCAAGGTCCTCGAAGTCATATAAGTGGGAAAGGCTTCCCCAAGCTCTCACCTGACAGAGCTACTGAGGTTGTCTTTTTAAAAAAAAAAAAAAAGTATCTATATTTCAGTTACTAGCTGAAATCTCCCACTAACTCGCAATAACTAATAAAAAATAAATTATTTATGTCTACATGAATAACTTACAAATTTAGGATCCCCTAACCCTGGGTTCTCAACCAGAGACAGTTTCGCTCCAGTACGTAGTCATACCGGCCTCCATTTTTTCCCCTCACTTCTGAGGTGAAGGGGGTGCTACTGGCATCTAGTGGGTAGAAGCCAGGGGTGCAGCTGAACAACCTTCAACATCAAAGGAAGCACCTTGTTCATCTCCAAAGTCCAAAATGTCATTAGTCCTGCCCTACCCAGTAAGAGACTTTATCTTACTAGAGAATATAACAGCCCCCAAACAGATATAAATCCCCTAAGATACAGACTTAAGTATTACATATTACCATTTTGAAGTACTAAGTGAGCTTTCTTTCACCATCACTTGATGGAAAGCAAATATACAGAAATTAGTAGCACAATTATAATCTCCATTTTCCCTTCGTTGTCATAGGAAGAAAAGACAAAAGAATAAGTAGGTGCTGGTAAAATGAAAAGACATAGGAAGTGACAGAAGGGAAAAATAAATATCAAAGGAAAAACAAAATTCCTACCCCTTCTTTGGATACAGACATGACGTGACATAACAAATAAAAGAGGCATCCAGCTGGAGCCAACAGGGTTTTA
>PVKN010012920.1:0-20354 GCA_004027915.1 Capromys pilorides
GGTCAAATTAGGGACTTTGCACTTGCCAGGCAGGCACTTATGCTGCTGAGCTATCTCCCCAGAGATCATTTGCTTTTGTACTAAGTTCTCTGGCTCACCTCGGGCAGCTGCCAAGGACCATCCTAAGCATTGCAGAGCATGTTTTTAAGTGGAGAAACCTAGTATGTAAGAGGATTTGCAGTTGGTAGAAAGTGCAAGATACAACCCAGGCCTCTGACATGAATCATTCCTGCCAGTGCACCTGGGTTTTCATCTACAAGAAGGGAGACGCAGGATGCCTACAGCCTTATCCAGCTCTGGCAACTAGACAGACACCGTGGTGGTGGTGGCACCTGTAGCCATCCAGGCTTGGATTCTAATTCTGCTGTGTCATTGCTCAGCTACCATGGCCATAACCATGGGTGGCTCTTGACCTTCTGCACCACTTCGTACCCAGCCCTGGGCCACAAAGCCCTATGGACATTTATGAGTTTTAGAGGAAGCGCTGTCCTCCTGTGACTGTCACAGCTAGCTGCTCTGAGGCCAGGGGTAACTTCTGGCCTCTGCATTCTCCTCCCCAGTGTTGCACTGTGTGTCTTTAACATTAGCCTCCCGTGAATGCTGCACAAGTGAATAAGTGGAGTGGAGCAGGGCCCAGTACCTGGCACGCAGTGGGCACCCGGGGACCTGACTGAGCCTGCGAATGCTTTTCTCTCCAGGGATTGATCTAGAGAACATTGTTTACTACAAGGACTGCACCCACTACTTCGTCATGACTGCCAAGAAGCAGAGTCTGCTCGACAAAGGTGTCATTATGAATGTACGTACCTCTCGGTGGCGGCAGCTATTCAGCTGTCTTTCGCTTGGTGCCCGGGGCTGGCAGCATCATCAGGTGTGGGAGAGGATATCGTCCTCCTTCAGTAGGGGGGTGAGGGGGGACAAACCGCTCCCTCGCTGTGCGCCTGTGGGTGTTTCTGCAGAGGTCCGCGGCTCCCTGGTCACATGGATCCGCTGTGCCTTTGCCTTCCTGCAAGCCTCCCTCAGCCCTGCCCCTTCTCTGCAAGGTTATGTGTCACTTAGAGACAGAGTAGGCTCCTTGCCATGCTGGAACCTACCTGGGAGCTTCTTGCTGGGTCTCCTTGTCATGACACGGGGGACGGTCATGACTGATATAGTCAGAAACACATGCGTGGAAGCAAGGCTCTGTCACATACAGACTGGGGAACTCTGGGCAGGCTGTTTATAATATTTTGTGCCTCAGTCTTTACATCTGCCACGTAGGAATGATAGTTCCTGTCTGGAAGTATTTTTGAGGAGGACATACACACACGCATGTGCACACAGAGCAAATCGTGCAGCCCGGCCTGTGGAGGGCGTGGAGATTCCCCCTGCCATTTGGGCCTTATTTGGATACCTACGCCTGGGTGCTGTGACTTCTTGGCTTCTGCATCGTTGTGATTCCGCATCTTCTAGTGTGAGCAGAGCTCTGGGTGGGGAGGCAGATGCCTGCGGAGCTTCGGTCCCCGGGATGGCAGCTTCCAGTCAGGCTTAGGCCCCAGAAGAGCTCTACTCCTGTGCTGCTGCATCCTCACAATAAGGATCGCGCACCCCGGGCCAGCTGCTCTCTGGGTGCAGGCCTAGTGCCCGGGCAGCTTGGGACCATTCTGTGCTGCTTCTTGGGAGAATGTGCTTGTCTTCCCACTAGCTTGGGCTGGTAGCCAGTCCAGGTGCATTAGTAATCCAGCCTTCCCCTGAGCCTCCTCCCCAGGGGCCCAGGTCTTTGCTTTGACATGAGCTGCAGCCAGAGGCCACAGTCACTCTCCTAGAACTGGCAGAGCATGGCAGCCGCTCTGCGGGCTCTGAGCTCGGACTCTGGAGCCTGCTTCCAGTTGTCAGTCTGGGAAGGCAGCATCCTGTCTTCATGTGCCCCCAGGAGTTCCCCCCAGGGTTGTCTTCTCCTTCTGGAGCTGTGTCGGATGGGACAAGACCATCGCAGGGCACAAGGCGGTCACTAACATGGGTGCCTTTGCGGAGGAGGACCCAGGCAGTTAGGCAGAGTGAGACAGGAGTTTTGTGACCCACTGGCCAAGTGCTGCAGCCAGCTGGGATGCTAATGTCCCCTTCGGATCATCTCAGTGCCGTCACCCTGCCCATGATGTGCTGCAGCACCTTGACTCCTGGGAAACTGTCAGAGCCTCTCTGTGTCCCATCCAGGCTCTCCCACGGCCCAGCAGATGGGGATGAGTTGCTCTGCTCCCATCCTCCGTTGGAGGCGCTGGGCGTGCAGCCCTAGTTGGGATCCACTCCCAGCCTCTCCTTCTTCCTCAGGGGAGAGAGCCCCCCAGCACCTCCTCCTTATTCCCACTTCCCTCAGAGGTTTCTCTCCTTCTGCCATCACCCACATGCCTGAGGCTTCCGGTTCAGCAGCCCGGGGCAGGTGTGTACTCAGCCTCATCCAGCCTGGAGGTCTGCGTTCCCCACAGGTCACTGAGCTCCTGCTTGGGGTGTCCACACTGACAGTGTCTTCACTGTGTAGCTTATACGCACAGCCCACCTGGTCCCCTTTAAAGGGGACAGGGCCTGTTACAGGGAGGGGACATGTGTGAGATCTCCGTTTGTTCTTCTCCCACTTTAAAGGGACACTAGTGATCATGTGACTCTAGGAACAGGTCTCAGAAAGGAAAGCACCTAACAAAAACCCCACCCTGACCTGGGCTTCTGGACTAATGCTGAGTACAGTGTGTGTGTGTGTGTGTGTGTGTGTGTGTGTGTGTGTGTGTATAGTATTAGATTTTTCCCAAACAATGTATTTGAAATCAGAAAACTCTATCACTAGGTATAGATCAGGCTGTGCCTGACTGATGCCTTGCTGGGTTCCTGTGATGCTTTGCTGTGACACCCTCAGTGCCACCATGAAGCCCGGGACACTCCCTAAGCTCATCCCACGTGCCAGGCATGGGGTAGAGGTTTCGTGCATACAGTCTCACACAGACCTCTGGCTCTGAAGTACATTTTATTGTTCCTATTATACGAGAAAGAAAATAGATCAGAACTAAAGTCAAACAGCTCCCAAAACTTACAGCTAGTGAGTGGTTGGGTTGGAATTTCAACTGGCTGACCCCAAAGTCTGGGTTCCTCTCATACCCCAGTCTTCCTCCCCACCGAGGTGCATGCGCTTTTTGTGTCACCTCTGGGCAATGTGGCCCTTTAGCTTCTTTAGCCATGTGATGACTGGACTCTGAGCAGACCAGATGCCTAGGCTCACTTTCTCTATCTCTGACACACTGCGGGACATCAACGTGATGGGTTTCTTGGTCCTCTAAGCTCAGGGTCTCCACCCCAGCAGGCTCATAGGCCCCAGCGCACATCCTACAGCAAAACCAAGCTGTTCATAGCTTTCAGCCTCACCGGAAGAGGAATAACTGAATCTGCAAGGGAAGCGAGAGAGTTATGTCAGACACCTGTATTTTTTTTCTGGTCTTGCTTGGCTGCTGGGCACAGCACATCTGGGCCACATGAACTTAACTCTGTCTGTTATTAAGTCACACTGACTTGCTCTTTGGTCTTCTAATCATATTAGAAGTTACCACAAGCACCAGCTGTACACAATGTGCTCCTTCTTCAGTGCAAGACCATTATAAAGAACGCTGTTCACGACAACCCTCCGTTTCTCAGTGAGACAAATCCCTTAGAATTTAGTGCCAGGAAAAGACTGCCTCCCTGAGGGACTGCCGTGCTTCCTTCTTTCTGATAAGAAAAGCCCTGTAACGTATCACGTTTCCCTTTTGCCGTGGATGCCAGGAAGCCCAATGCCAAATTGGATGCCTAATCACAGCTGTGTTAACCCTCACCCAGGCCGATTTGCTTTTGCTTTCTGTCTTCCTGGCTCTGATTTTTCTGTTGCTGCTTTGATGAGCCCCGCCATATAGACCCCTTCCAAGTCCTTTCGCCTAGCAGTGGATGTGGACACTAGCCCCTCAGGGGGACCAGCTTGCCATACTGTGCTTCGGTCTCCCCAGGACTACATCGACACAGAGATGCTGCTGTGTGCCGAGAACGTGAACCAGGACAACCTGCTGTCCTACGCCCGGGAAGCCGCCGACTTTGCCACCAACTACCAGCTGCCATCCTTAGACTTCGCCATGAACCACTGCGGGCTGCCCGACGTGGCCATGTTCGACTTCACCTCCATGTATGCCTCTGAGAACGCCGCGCTGGTGCGCGAACGGCAGGGACATCCGCTGCTTGTGGCCCTCGTGGGTGACAGCTTGCTTGAGGTACCGCCTGTGTGGGAGGCTCCTGTTCCTGCTATAAGACAGCTCCTGCATCGAGGCTCTGCCTGGCAGCAGCTGCTGTCACGCGTACTGGGAAGCGCAGGCGCCTGGCCAGGGTGGGCGCTGCCAAGGTGGCCTGGCCTCCCGCTCACCCAGTTCCCGGGCACTGTCTGCCTGTGTGTGGGTGGCAGAGCTCTCGCCTATCTCTGGCTTTTTCTGGGCTGACTTGGTTAGAGTATAAAGTTGGGCAGCCCTCTCTAGAGCACTAAGGCATCACTTTCAGAGCCTGGGGCTAAGCTGAGACCTCTTCCCCATCTGAGGGACCCCTCATGGCCTTTCCATGGGGAGCTCTCACAGAGTACAACAAGAGAGGTGTGGGGGCCCCAGAAGCCCGGTTCTCCAGCTGTGGCCTCCCTGGCCAAATCCACAAGCACAAAGATCTGTAGGTGAAATCAATATTTTTATAAAAGATAAAATTTTACGTAATGTAAGCCCTGAACAAAGAATGTTTCTGTATTTATCCCAGGTTAAGGGTCCAGTTCCAACCCAAGCTTTGTAGGTGCTGGTGGAGCGAGTTAGATCCAGCTTGATGAACTCTGCTGCCCACCACTATGCGTGGCCTCCTGGCTGGAGCCTCACTCGGGCCCCAGCACCCAGCACTCAGCACCCAGCACCCAGCACCTGGGTTATGCTGCCAGCCTCCCCTGCACATACTGCTCCTACGCGTTGTGCCACCCCAGTCGCCCGGCTCTTCTCCCCTTGGGCTTCAGCATTTTCTGGGCCAGGAACCTTGGCCCATGCTGCTGCCAATGGCTCCTGGCCAGAATCCAGCAGCGGACCTCTTCCAGGAAGTGTCTGCGGGTTTCCTTCACCCTCTCCCGCAGCCCCCAGCAGCTGTGCTGCGTGCCTGTCCCCACACCCTCGGCATCCAAGTCTGTGCCACCGCTACCTGTGCTCGTAGTGAGCCTCACAGACTGCAGGGCCCAGGCCCCATCGCCTCCCCGTCCCTCCAGGGCCCCTTCCAGGCTGGCAACCTGAGCATGCTGGGTGGAATGGGATAGTACCTAGGAGGCATCTGTATCAACCAGAATTTCGCATGGTTCTTTTGTAGCCATTTTGGCCCATGGGGACAGGCTGTGCCCGTGGCTTCTTGGCGGCCTTTGACACGGCATGGATGGTGAAGAGCTGGGACCAGGGGACTCCTCCCCTGGAAGTGCTAGCAGAAAGGTGAGCTTTGAGAGCAGAGCTCCTGGCAGGAGGCAGGCGGGGCGATGTCCCAGTCATGAGTGGGGTCCGAGCAGCTGTACCTGGGTCTCTATCTTGTGTCCGTCTGCTTTCCCCATGGGCCCTGATCCCACCATCAGGGTCCTCAAGGACACTCTCCATCCTGGTGTACCTCCTTCAGTGACTTCCTGTGGTGGCCCGGGTCTTAGGCCCTGCACGCCCAAGATAAATCTTCTTCCACGGGAGCCGTAACATTGGGGCTCGCTGACGTTGCTCATTCACTTGAGGCCCAGAGGGGTTTATTGAACCGAGTCTTCCAGGACAGTGCTGGTGTCCTGTCCTGGGTGTCTGACCTCCTAGGCCTGTCCCCTGGCTCAGATCCCAGGCCTCTTCCCAGATCCCAGCTGTTGGCCACATGGCTGTGACAACCGGTGGATGGGCAGAAGGTGGGGCTGGCAGGGGTTGTAGCTTCGCACATCTTGGGTGTAGAGGCCTGTGGCCATGAGCGCTGGCCACAGCGGGCAGTGCGGCCAAGTTGTGATTACAGTGGAACCACGGGTCACTGTGCTTCCAGCCCTGGGTCACTCACTGCCTCCTGCTTGGGAGGCAGCTGGCACCCTGCCACCCGGACACCCTTCCCCTCCACCCCTGGGTCCTCCCCGCATTTTGCAGATCGAGGAACTGAGTGCCAAGTACATCAGGGGAGGGCTACCCAAGCACAGCCAGAAGCCTTGCAACCAGGGCCATGGGGGAGCAGAGGAGGGTGGGTGGGGGCTTGTGGTGCTAAGAGCAACCTGTGACCTCTGCGTTCCACTTCCCTCTAGAGAAAGTCTTTACCGGCTGCTACCTCAGACCACCCCAGAGAACATCAATAAGAACTTTGAGCAGTACACGTTGGACCCAGGGACGCGGTACCCCAACCTCAACTCCCACTGTGTCCGGCCCCACCAGGTAGGCCCATCCCTGGGCCCTGCCTCAGTCGCTGCCCCAATTGGAGGGAAGGGAATTTCTCACAAGGGCATCTCCCCAGGACTGAGGCCAGCAAAGCCTGTTGGCTCAAAGATGGGACCAAGTCTCTTCCTAGGCGATGTAGGAGTCAGCATTCTTTCTAACTCACAGGAATCCCTAGACCATGCATGGGGCATGGAGATGCATGTTTATTTGCTTATATTGCTTATATTTGCATAAATTAGTTTATCTGTATGCGTATACAATATGATTATGCTCCTCTCAGATAATCTGCTAGACCAAATTTCTGTCTTTCACATCACTCATGGTCCCAAACTCTATTGTTTCTCCCTTTGATTCAGACCTTCCCAATCCCATTTCTTTAGTCACTAGAACAGAGAATGGGGTAAATTTTTTTAAATTACCTAGTGAGATATCTTCACTGTCATCTCCCCCATATTTGTGTGGACCACTGAGGTCCCTGGTCTGTACTCCATTTGCTTGGGGAGCCTGCTAGGGGGTCATGCCACCCTGCAGTTCAGGCCAGCAGGGGCCAGGCAGTGAGCAGGACATACGATGAGAAGGGAGCTCTGAATCTGGCACTGGAGAAGCGTGGCCACATGTGCAGCATCTCTCGTTTATAGGTGAAGCATCTGTACATCACCAAGGAGCTGAACCACTGCCCTCTTGAGAGGCTCGGCTCAATGAGGAGATCTGGCAACCTTTCCAGGCGAGGTAAGTCACCACCTCCACCCACTCCACCTCTACCCCGGAGCCTGGCCAGGTCGTGGAGAAGACGGGCCTTGCAGGGAAGAAGTCTGTCCAGCAGCCCCAACGACGACGTGGCTCTGTAGCCTGTTGTTTGTGCAACCTTAGACAGGCCTCTGCTCTCTGCGAGGGCTCTGAGCTCCCTGCTGGAGAGACCAAGGGCAGGACAGCACCTATCCGCAGGAGCATTGCGAAGAGTAGAGTCAGGGTGTGGCGAGCAAGCAAGCCCTGGGCTCAGCAAAGCGGGCTGTGGAACGGCCTCAGGGGCTTGTTCTCATCTTCCTGGTGCTCCAGGGTAGGGGCGTCTCATCTCCCCACGGAGCAGAGTCTCTGTGGGCTGGTGCTTCCCACAGGAGAAGGGGTGTCTCCAGGAGTCACTCGCTGGCACCCAGCTTCCCTTGGGTCCCTCTCTGGCCCTCAGGTGCTTGGCTGCCTCTGCCTGCCCAGACCTTGCCATCTGTCCCTGGGGAGGCAAGCCCTGCCCACCAGCCTCCGTCCCCCTGCACACCATGTGCCCCACTGCTGCAAGACGCTGTTTACTGTAATAAACCATTTTACTATTGTATAAACATGCCGGGATTTCCACATTCTTGCCACTGCCCGGTCCTGTTTTCCTGGAATGCTTTCTTCTAGCCGATGAACTCCTGGCACTCCTCGAGAACCTGCTCTAGTGCACCTTCCTGGACACTTTGTGAGGAGCGTTCCCCTCCCAGGCCCAGCTCGGGGCAAACCCACTCCTGTGCCCCCGGCCTGGCTTCTCTGCACTGCAGCATCACATCACCGTCACCCACTGTGGTCGGCAGAGTCTGTGTCCCTCACCTCCAACCCAGGGCCTGGCCTCTGTCCTGTCAGGGGACAGCGTGCTTCCCAACGAGCCTCTTGTTCTTTAGGCTCTTCAGCCGTCCTTCATGTAGCAGCCTCCAGGCGCTGTGCCCATGCCCAGCTGTCTTGCATGCAGTGCTGCAAGGTTCCTCTGGTCCCCAGCCATCTTGGCAGCAGGAAGGGACATCCAGAGGGCCCCTTGACGTCCCCAGACCTCACTTCCTGTGCTTCCTCCCTGCAGAGTCAGAGATCCGGCCCAGCAAGCTCTTAACCTGGTGCCAGCAGCAGACCGAGGGCTACCAGCACGTCAGCGTCACTGACCTGACCACATCCTGGCGCAGCGGCCTGGCCCTCTGTGCCATCATCCACCGCTTCAGGCCAGAGCTGATGTGAGTCTGGGGCCCAGGTTGCACTCCAGAGACAAGGGACACTGAGGCCACTCTGCTGGACGTAGGCCTCACCTCCACACTCAAATCAATGATTTCCTCTGCATATTTTTAGCTAGAGTCTCCTCTTCCGTTGGCTCTCTTGCACAGACTGCGCCCTGTCAGCAGAGTTTCTGATCCATGTCTCTCATTGCTGAGACAAAATTCTCAAGACTTAATGCTAAAGGGAGAAGATTTATTCAATTCATGGTTTACAGAGGTTTCAGTCCATAATCAGCTGATACCAAAGGGTAGCCGCTAGCCAAGGGACAGTCCTGCAGGGCAAAAGCAATGAAAGAGACAGAGAGAAAACAAACCTCTTTCTGTCCTGCCCTAGGGCGGGTGTAGCACTCACATCCGTAATCCCAGCACTGGATCGTGAATCAGTCACACCTGAGAGCCAGCCACCTCTGAAAAGCCTGCCCCCATAACCACAGCAGGCTTGGGGCAAGGGGCACCCAGACACAAAGCACAAGTATTCCTAGGGCGTCAGGATAAAGTGGGGTGCCGGCTCAGTCACTGCATTTGTACCCCACTTGCCAGACATTGACCACTTGAGCATTTGTACACTAAAGGCAGCTTCAGGAGGGGTGGAAAGGGCTTAGGCTCACTCTGGGGACTGGTGGGGAGGTCTTGTATGTTAAATAGTTAGGTACAGCACTTGGGTCCACCAGCTGGCGGCCACTGGGCAGCCCCTGCAGCCCTCTGAACTTTAAATTCTCTATGTACTGCAAATAATGGCTGAGCCTTTAAAGATGGGTTTATATATATGGAAACACTTAAGGAAAACAAGGACAAAGAAGAGTGACTCTTAAGTTTTCCATATTCTCATGGTTCAAGCCCAGGGCCCACATAGGATCTGTTCGATTAGGTCCCTTCAAAAGGGACAAAGGCAGACGATTAGCATCTTCTGGGGTGGTAGTGTATGGATTAGTAGCCAGGCTGGGTTCCCCAATGCCTGGCTAAGTGTCAGGCTCGGTGTTCCCCGTGGGCTAAGGGAGCTCAGCTCACCTCACCCCTTCCTGAGCTTCCACGCTATCTGATTCTCCAGCAAATTTGACTCTTTGAATGAAGACGATGCTGTGAAGAACAACCAGCTGGCGTTTGACGTGGCCGAACGTGAGTTGGGGATTCCCCCAGTGACCACTGGCAAGGAGATGGCATCGGCTCAGGAGCCCGACAAGCTCAGCATGGTCATGTACCTGTCCAAGTTCTACGAGCTCTTCCGGGGCACCCCACTGCGGCCCGTGGGTGAGCATTCTCTCTCGGGACTTGGCCCAGCTCCCGAGCCAGCTTGGTCCTCAAGCCATATCCAGCTGCTTCTGTCACTGGGTCACCTGCTCTTGAGCTGGCCTGGGCCTTCCCTCTGAACTGAGTCCAGTTGGGGGTGGCCTGTCTGGGAGGTGCCACAAGGGGCTGCCCTGTTCCTTCAGGTGGAGGCCACTGACAGGCCCCAAAAGTCCCCTGCCAAGACCATTTGCTGCTTTCTTGAGGGTACGGGAATTATGTTAGGGGGACCTTAACACCACAATGCTCTGGTTACAAACAATACCTCCTGGGCCCGGAGAGCCAAATCTCCTTTGTGCTTTTCCCAATAGATTCTTGGCGCAAAAGCTACGGAGAAAATGCCGACCCCAGCTTGGCCAAATCCTCCATTTCCACCAACTATCTGAACCTCACCCTTCCCAGGAAAAGGACTCCTCGGGTAAGCGTCCAGCAGGTGCAGGTTTGCTTTGTCATTGCACATGTATGTACACACAGGGTGAGAGGAGGGCGCGTGTCTTGCCTCTAGTCTATTGATGCTGATAAAATACACAGATGAAGTAGTCGCAGGAGATGTACATAAAACTAGGTTTAGTGGCCAAGTGCTCGGGAACCTCTCCCTGCCACTAAATGGCAGAATTTAGTAACTTTACTAGTTTTAGGAACTGAGTTCTAGGGTGCTAGAAAGCATAGAGAACACACTGGTAAATATTTTTAAAGTATATCAAGTTTGCTCCTCCTGCGTGGTTGCTGTGAGTTGATTTCTACTTTGCTAAGCAGAGTGTTTGAAAGGCACAGGTATGGTGTATCACATTTACACATCAGTTTCACTAATATTTTATCCATCGATCCCGTGACCGGGCCCTGCCATGTGCCACCATGAGTGGAGTTACTTTTGTTTTTGGCAAGAAAAGCAGATATGCCAAAGTGAATAACACGTGGCCTTTGGCTTTGGGGAGCTCAGAGCCTCATAAAGGGGTTTGAGGACCTTCTTGACTTATAGCGCTCTCAGCATCTGTACAGCTTCTTCATGGTGCCCTCAGGCAGCATCGCAGTGGGAATGCGGAGCTTTCTGGGCGAGGTGCTCACTCTGCAGAGGCAGAGAGAGGCCAGGGAGGCTGAGTGCCCTACCCTGGGTGGCCATGTGTACTTTGCCGCTCACTCACTAGTCCATTCCTTAGGAGACGTCCGTATCCCATGACAGGCACGCAGATGTGATGTGAGGCCCGGCTTAGAGTCTAGCCGGGGAGTAAGATACCAGCAAGGCAGGGAGAAGACGGAGAGCCGCAGGGAACAAGAGAGTGGAAGGGGCGGCAGGGCGGGGCAAAGCAGCCAGAAGAGAAGGCCAAGAGGGATGGTGAGAAAGTTGGAAGGGAACCGGAGAATGGGGAGGGGAGCATTCCCTGGGGTGGGCAGGGCACACGTCAACTGCAGGGAAGCCAGGCGGGGCAGCGGTAGCTCCGGGCAGAAGGTGGAAGGCACGAGTGTGTGCTTATGGGTGGTCGTGGGGACAGAGGAAAGGGACCACAGAGAATGGGGCCAAGCTTGGCCGCCGGCTGCCTCTGGGCAGCTGGGGAGGGTGGTGAGCGTCGCCCCAGCCAGAGCTCGCTGCCTGCAGCCTCAGCACGTCCCTGTGCCTCCCCAGTGCCCCCTGGTCCCGCTGGTCTCTGTGCCCAGGGAGTGGTGGTGCCTCCTTTCTTCCCCTCCTCCACGTGAACAGGGGTCAGTTTCCCACCGAGGCCTGATCTCTGGCTCCCTGGAATGCTGCAGCAGCTGTGGGCTCAATCCTGGAGCCGGAGGGCTTCATGATTCCTGCCTCTGCCCATCCCTGGCTCTAGGACAGCATGGGCTGCAGGACCGGCCTGAGGGAGAGAGATGGGGTGTGCAGACTTCTCACAAAGCCCGGCAACCGTCAGCTGCTCTTACCTCTCTGCCTTCCCCGCCCTCAGAACTCTCTGTGTGGGGCGTGCTGCCCACTGTGTGTCCTGCCGAGCGGTGCTGTGTTCTGGAGACAGCTGCGTCTCCTTCCACCCCAGCCCAGCCGCTTTTCTTCAGAAGCCCACGCAGCCCTGCTTCAGGCTGCCCAGCCCCTCACGAGCCAGACCCTCGGCGCCTCTCTCCACTTGCCATGTTCCTCCCACCACTTAGCCCCACAGGGAAGGAGAGAGGGAGGTGGGGCTCTCTTCCTCACCACACCTTAGTATACAGAGCAAGTGAGTGGAACAGATGGGCCAGCTGGGGCTTAGGAGGCAGGCGGGTCAGCAGCAGGCGTCGGAGGCCAGCCAGGCCCTCGAGGGCTGCCTCGGCCACACTCCCTCCCTCTGACCCTGCTGGGAAGCTCTGGGGAACTGGGCCTCAGCCAGGCCCATTGAACATTGGAAATTTCTCCCACTCTTTGGGTAGGTAGAAAAATTTGGTTTTTGCAGTAAGTGCTGGCATGGGATTTATTTATCCTTCTGTTTTTTCTCAGAACAATAGCATGTTCCCTCTGGGTGGGCAGGGCCATTAGCAAGTCTGCTTAGTCGCATTCTGCCTGGGTCACCAGCACACCCTACACACTGTCCATGCGTGGAAATGTTCTCACACACTCTCCCCCCACACCCACCACCCGCCGGCCCTCCATGAACATCCGGGTACTTTCCTGGTTGAAGGCCCTATGTGTGATGCTGTTTGACTTTACCATTTCCGGCAGCAGCGTGCCGAATCCACCACAGCCTGGTCCTGCACAGGCATTCAGATAGCTCTGCTCCAGTAGCTCTGCTGAAGCCCCTGACACACACGGATATCTCTGCAGAGGCTGCCCTGCAGCTATGCCCTGACAGACACTGCACTCACAGCTCAGCACTGCGTCCTGTCCAGATGAACATTTCACTGATGCCTACGGGGCAGGTCTTAAGCTCTCGCTCCTGGCTTTCACTGTTGATATTAAATTCTTTCTTCCCTAATCCCGTTTTCCTGATAACATCCAAATCCCAGCTAGATTTATCAACTTCAAACAAAATGAAAGGCATTTGCTCCCTGCAGGACCTTGTTTACTTTTCTGCGGAGTAGCTTGCCCATCGCACATGCGCAGTGGCCCGTTAGGGTGATGAGCTCTGAGGACTGGGCAGCTGGACTGGGAGAGGCGAGCTTGAGAATTGCGTTTTCCTCTCACAAAGCCCATGGCCTTCTTTTATAAATCTGCCTGGGATTTTGGTCAGGCCTAAGAGTTTCTTTTTTTATTGCCTAATTTTGCTTTGCTTGTGAGACAGGCTGCCGCTCAATTTCCCAGGCCGACCTCAGACTTGAGCTCTTCTGGCCTCAGCCTCCAAAGTAGCTGGGATTACAGGTGTGTGTCGCCACGCCCGGGTAAAATCTTCCAGGCACAGAACGGTTCCCCAGAGCTTTAAGGCTCTTATCACCATGCACACAAGTGACCCTTGAACCTATATTCTTAGGCTCTGTCACTTCTGCGTTCATGTACACACACACACACACACACACTCACACTTATATTATCTGTCTGTATTTTGCACCTTCCTAGCCCTACATGGGACATGGGAGATGTCTGTATTTATGGGTACCTACAGTCACCACACATGGTACGTTTTGTGTGCATGCAAATGCAGGGTCCCATTCTAAATCTCCTCCCTGGAGAGCAGCAGATAAGCTGTCACCTGCTGCTTCTGTCCATCTATCCATTCCTTCAACAGCTGGTTTTTTTGTTTGTTTGTTTAGCAGAATATATTTATTGGGGGAAAGAAAGTTTCTATCTGAGAGATAGCAGGATGGGGTCCTGAGCAAATTGCCAAATTGCTTTTCTTTTGTTGCTGAGACAAGATTACCTGATGGCCAGAATGAAGGAAAGAAACATTTCTTTAGCTCAGTTAGTGGAGGTTTCAGTCCACACTCAGCAGGCTCCAAGGCAGGGTGGCACGTGGCAGAGGGCAGCAGCTGATGGAGGCAGCACACAGCAAAAGCAAAAAGGAAGGAACAGCAGCAGAGAGCAGGCCTCTCTCCCTCCCTTATGTCATATGCAGGCTGCCCACCCCAGCGAAGGTGTCGCACTCACGCCCCTAATCCCAGCACTGGACCATGAGTTCATCTCAAACTCTAGAAGCCTACACCTGCAACTGTATGAGGCTTTGGGGGACATCTAGACACAAACCATAACATTTTGCCTCTGGACCCCTGAAGACTCATGGATTTTGCAGTATGCAGAAGGCATCTTAGCCCATCTCTAAGAGTTGCCAGAGTCCTAACAGTTTCAACACTGCTGAAAAGTCCAAGTCCCACATCTCCTCCAGGTGGGAGGCACACTCAGAGCAGAGGCTGTCGAGCGCCTGTTTCAGGCTGAGTTCTCTTCTCAGTGCTGAGCTCAGAGCCCTGAGCGAATAGGCCACTTCCCTGCCAGGGCGACCTGCAAGCTTCCTCTCACTCCCCTTCTGCAACGTCTCCCGTGGAACCCTGCCATCTGCACACCACTAAAGCTCCCGCTAGGTTTCCAGTCCTTCCCATTGTAGAGACTTGGAGAAGGCTTGAGTCAGGGCTCTGTCTTCTAAGGCCGGACAGACACCACGGTGAATAATCTCAAGGACCCGTGGTTTGCATCCTTCCCGGCTTCCCGCCACACACCCTCTTCCTAGCACTGTGAGCAGAGGTCAGACAGTGAATGCAGTGTGCAGCCCGGCAGATAAATGCACGTACAGGCCTTATGTGGACCTGGAAGTAGTCTGAGCTCTCAGGCAGCTCCCTGTATGTCTGCAAACATGAGTAGCGACGTAGCAATACACGCATCCCTTGACGGACGATGGGGCCTGACGTTAGCTGTGCCCTGCACTGCAGGTACGTAAGGCCATTTGGATTGAGCAGCCAAGGAAGCATTTCCATGCTTAATCTTATTTGCCCCTTGTGTCACCTTTAGAGGAAGCCAGAGACTCTTCCCCAACCCAGTTTTTTAGGTGGGGAAACATGAACACCGGAAGATTAAATTTTGGTATGTGGTGGTGGGTGTCAGGCCCAAACCAGAGCACAAATGTTTAAAATTCTGTTACCAAAACCCACCCATTAACATTACTAACACTTTTATAGTTGGACTATAAAAAACTTTTATAGGTTTACATCTGGTAATTTCATGAATTCTCAAAGATCTGAGCTAGATAGTGTAAGTCTCCTGCTTATAGGTAAAGAAGCAAGCCGGGACATCTGGGTCACACTGCTAGAAAGTCAGCAGTACAAGAAGTTGGCCTGCGTTTCCTCAAAGAACAGAGCCCTGCTCTAGCCTGGCTGCTCCGTCTTCTCACTCCCATAGCTGCTGCCAGACTCAGCCAGGACATGCCCTGCAACGGCCAACCACTCTCCCTCAGACCCAGACCTAAACCTCCTACCAAGTTTAGGCAGTATGAGCTACCAACAGATTGTGTGTTTTGAGCCCAAAATCACATTAACTCAGGCAGTATGGAAACATGGTTATCTTATGCTAGTCAAATAAGGGATCCAGTTGGCAGACATGTGCCTTTGATTTTTTTTTTTTTTTTTTTTTTAAGCAAGGAAACCAATTCATTTAATAAATGTGTTTTGGTACAGTGAGTCTTCCAAATCCTTGGGAAATCATGATAAGAAAATGTTCTTAGGGTGAGAGCTGGGAAAATTACCAGGAAAAGAAAGTAATTTATGATTTTCTTCTCATGCTGTCCCTGGCTGGGCACGGAGAGCCTTTGCCTCCTCCTCATGCTTCTAGCTCTCTCTACAGGACTGCTCCAAGAGGTTGTGGGTTCTGAAGCAATTTTGGCTTCCACATTAGATACACGGATCAATAATAATAAGACATATCTTTAAGTTTGAATTCTCATATCATTTTTGTTGGAACTTAGATCTGAGTAGAGAATTTGGGCTTCAGTGGTAAATCCACAGGAAGACGAGATGCCGTTGGGTATGTGTGTTGTTCAGTCTCTATGTTTTGTTGCCTTGGTTTTGGGAGGGAAGAAACTAAGGAGGGGGGGCGGTTGCCTCTCCTCTCTTCCTGAAGAAGATCTTGGAGTCTCCCTAGGAGCTGGGTTGGCTTTAGGGGGTTCTCTGGGCAATAAGTCTGGATGAGACTTGTCCAGGCTCTGATGGTACAAACAACCCCATCTCAAGGTGCTGAGTGTGAAAGAGAGAGTAAGATTGAGTTGTGTTGCTGTTGGGGACAAAAGCCAACTCCTCATTTAAGGTGGGGGATAATCAGAAAGCCCTGAGCCTGCGCATGAGAAGTTCTGTTGTTCTGTACTGTCACGGGCTCCCAGCACAGGGCCAGAGGGGCATTCACAGGCAGTAGAGCTGAACATCCAGATGGCCTGAGCTCCTGAGACCCAACATTGTTGAAAATAAGGTCATCTATTTCTCTTGGTGTCTGCCCAAGCCTTTGGGCTGAAATTATTTCCATTCACAAAATGATGATTTATGAGAAGCAGAGGGAAATGTTGGAGGGAAGGCAGAACGTTTTGATCTGTTGTTTTGGGCTGCCTCGGTCAAATTTTTGAACAAATATCTATGACTAAACTGTGGTTGATCTTTTCTCTTAAAAAAAAATTAAAGGTGATGGTAAACAAGAGAGGACAGGGTGATATGGAGTACTTTTTTGGGGAAAAGGAGGTGCTCAGAGTCCTTGCTATTTCAGAGCAGCTGGGAGGAAGGGCTCTCCTGTGATGTGGTAGAATTGGGGTGGGTGGCGTTGGACATGCTGTGTTGTTGGGTGCAGGTGAGCTGGTGGCCTGAAGCCCTCCTCCTCCTCCCATGGGATGGAAAGGCCTGGATGTGATCTGGGCTTGGATGGAGAGACAGAGCACAGGGGACCCTGCAGAAGGGACATGGGGCTGGTGGGGAGCTGTCCTAGGGGGACGTAGAGAGAGGTATGCAGGGGCAGAGAGGGTGCCAGGTGGACCACGCAGGCACAGAGGAGGCGCCAAACCCAGCTTCTGCTCTCCGTTCAGCCCCTCATTCGTCTAGAACAGTCCTCCTCATTCCTCCCAGAGGTAGCAGGGCCATGTTTGCGTTTGGGGCTGGATAAAGTGGGGTTATCTGAATCTAGATGTTGAGATTCGGGCCACAGAGTGTGGGCTTTGAAGGTTTGTCCGTGGGGCAGCCATGAAATGGAACGTACAACCTAGGATGCATTGCGAGCAACAGGGCAGACAGTTACTATTTAACAGCGCTGTAGGAGGGAGACAGAGAATCGCAACTGTCCCGGGAAACTGGGCCACGCGGTGCCTCTCATGTTCAGCCTATGCCTAATGCTTATTGGAAATTAATAAAACATTGTGACAATGACTGAATTGTAGGCTTAAACTGGCACCCTGAGCAGCTCATTTAAGTCCTTTGCATCCTATGAGTCCTGCCCAGGTGAATCAATGTCACTTCCTCAGAAAGGGTCCCAAGGAGCAGAGGGACCCCAGGGTCCTCCTGACCAGCACACCCAGCATGTGGCTGTCACCCACTGGAACTGCAACTTTTCACCACACCACACTCACTGTCATAGTGCAACAGAGGCAGTCCCTGCCTGGCCTGGTCTCAGGGAAGTCTCCAAAGGACACTTGGCAATGTAATTCCCAACCCTTCTGAGTAAGCCCCAGGCTCCCTAGGTGACCCGTAGCTCCCGGGTAGCATTTGTCACGGTGCAGGGCCACTCCCCCACTCTGCCACTAGGCTGGCAGCGGCTCACAGGCAGGGATACATTTAAACGCGCCTGTAGCTCAAGGCCAACCCTGTGGCCTCAGGGATGTTGTGTGGGGGTGGGGGGGGGACACGAATCCCTCAGCAGCCATAAACTCACCCTGCTTTCTTTGCCATTGCAGGGAGATGCCCAAACTGAAGAGAACGACATGAACAAGCGGAGGAGGAAAGGCATCCTCAACCTGGACGAGGACGGTGGTGTGTGCACGGTCAGTGTACACACAGGCCCGTTGCCTGGCAACCAGGGCCTGGGGCTGCCTGACGACTACAGTTCTTTCTCTCTCCTAAACCACTGAATTCCAGGCTTGACTTGACAGCAACCAGCCAGGGTTCTGATCCTTGCATCACTGCTTCCAAACTGTGCCCCCTTGAGGAACATCGCCTCCTGGAGGTGGGGAATCGCATGTGTAAACATGAGGATATACTTGCGGCGTAGGGACCTGCAGGGCTTCTGACAATTAATAAGAGGACACATGTAGCGTTACTGAATATGGCATCTCACACATGTGTTGATGAACACTGAACCTCTAGTAAGTAGGAAAGAGGTACCAGTAGGTCCACTTTTCTCCATCATATTTCTAATGTCTTGGGGTCTATAGTGCCACCTTCCGGTAGAAAAGTCAAATTGCAGGCAATTTAGTCAAATGAAAGTGCTCATCTCACAGCTGCTTCTGAAAAACTGGTCCACAGAAAAAGAAATAAGCTCCTGCTTGGCCAGGCGGCAAGTTAATTAGACCTGAGGTATATGCTTCACTTCAAAAGCCCTTTGAGTCTACAAAACCAAGCATACGTGCATCAGTGGAACGGGCCTGTCCTTGCGTGCCTATTGGTGATGGCAAAAAGGGATTTGGAGCTGGATGTGCTGGCCACACCTGTGATACAGGTGCTCTGAGAGGCTGAGGCAGGATGATCACAAGTTTGAGCCCAACGTGGGCAGCTGAGGGACTTAGTAAGACTTTGCCTCAAAATAAAAGAGAATGAAAGAGCTGGGCTATAGCTCAGTATGAAGGCCCTGGGTTCAGTTCCCAGTATCACCAAAAATTTAAAAAAAAAAAAAAGTTCTGGGCATGTGAGCCTTTTTATAGAATGCACTAGTGCTTGATTCATAGGACTTACACTGTTGAAGCTACTTATTACTATAGTTTAGAGCGCGACTGTGGCTTGCTTCATAGAAAATGTACACATATGGTTGAAAATTAGTGAAAGCTTGATTTATTACAGTAAAGGACACATTGCTGTTAATCCTCCCCAGAATCCTCCCCCTTGCTGCAATTGCACTCATCCCAGTTCTTGCCACTTGTTTTCTTTCTTTCTTTCTCTTTTATCTGTTCTTTATTTATTTGGCGCAGGCTCTCACTGTGCAGCTTGGACTCATAGTGCTCCTCCTATCTCAGCCTCCCCAGCGCTGGGATTACAGGTGTGCGCAACCATGCTCATTTTCGGTGGCTGGCACAGCACATGGTACTGGGGATCGAACTCTGGGCCTTGAGCTTGCTGGGCAGGTGCTTGGACTGCCGAGCCATCTCCTGAACCCCCCTTGCCACTTTCCGAAGCAGCTCTGGATGGCCTCTGTGATAGCTTTAGTTGCACTATTGTGGCTGCCTCGATGTTCTAAATTGATTCAAAACATTTAGCTTTCACGGTCCCTTTGACTTTGGGGAGGATGCAGGAGTCTCATAGTGCTCTACCCGGTGAATAAGATGGATGGGGACATGGAAGGCTTTTAGGGCCCTGCCTTTGCTGTCAGATGGCACCACCCAGAAGCCTTCGGCGTGTTCTTAAATCGCGTCTCATAGAGAACTAACCCCAGGGGGGAGCAGAGCACCTGAAAATCCTTCTTAAGTTCACACCATCTTAAGGGGTCTCTTCCTGCATTTCAGCCTTGGCCAGCAGCTCAGGGCTGGAGCGGGAAGAAATCTGGTCTGTATCCGCCGCTTCTGAGACAGCCCTAGCTGTTTTCTGGGGCAGCCGTTTGGCTTAAAGTCAGCCGTGACTAAGCAACAACCCTTGCTGCTCAAAGTGTGGCCCGAGACCCAGCGGCCTATGCGTGGCACTGGGATTTGTCAGAAATGCTCACTGGAGCTTCCTCCACAGTCCTAGCAAAGCCTGGTCTGTTTCCAAGGTAGCTTCCCCGCTCACACGCTGCCTGCTAACACCCGAGAGTGGGCCTGCGAGGGCCTCTGTGCTGGCTGACCTTGCCTTCCAGGACAGTGACAGCCCCTTCTCTGGTCAGTGTCAAGCACTGATGCACAGACCCACCTCACACCTTGAAGCCAGACGTGCCTCCCTGCTTCCTGTTTACCCAGCATGCCAAAGTGGCTCTCTGTAATGTTTCCTCAGGGCCTGACACTCGTAGGCACCCTTCAAAATTGAATGCACTCAGGGCTGGGGAGAGAGCTCAGTCGAATAAGTGCTTGCTTGGTAAGCACAAGGTCCTGAGTCCGATCCCTTGGTACCACCAAAAAATAAAAAACCAATGCACTCTAGCTGGCCTTCTCCATGAATTTCTTCCAGGGGGGCATCTTTGTTGTCCTGAGAATGCTGTTCACATGGGGCAGGCCCCCCAAATCCTTGAGAAATCTCACTGCCAGCTTAGCCTGGCAGCGCTTTTATCCTTCCTTGAGCTAAGCAAGAAGAGCCTGGGGACCGAAGCAGACATTCTTATGAAGCCCCAGTCATTTTCAACTCTTTATGGTTAGCGGGAGAACTAGAGAAATCTTAGACAGAACTTCATTTTATAGAATGCATAACCCAGCATTCGAGGCCCACATCACCACTCATTTTTTTAAAATTTTCTTTTTAATCATTTATTTTCTAAAATTTATGTGTTTTGTACAGGGTCTCACTCCGCAGCTCAGTGTTCCTCCTGTCTCAGCCTCCCCTGAGCTGCGATTATAGGTGTGTGTCACCACACACCGTTCTGGTGGCCAGCATGACACACCCAGGGTTTTGGGGCCGGAAC
>PVKN010012921.1:0-20501 GCA_004027915.1 Capromys pilorides
CCTATTTGGCTCCTATGGACTTTCCTATTCTTCTTCTGCACGGAATATCACCAAGACTGTCCACTGCTCCACCGGTGAGAAGCTTTTGGCAATGAGGCCCAGAATACCCGCTCATTATTAGCAAATCTATCCAGCAAACTCATTAAGAAGACAAAGAGTAAACAGTTGAGCAAACGAAGCCAGAATAAAGCTGATTTCATCAGAAAAACTAAGCTAATAATTAAACGAAGGATTTTCTGACACTACTTTTAAGTCTACAAACAAGAAGCAATTATATTTTGCATGAACTTTCCCTTTTGAAAGTTATGTACCCTTAACAATGACCAATTCAACAGTCAGAGTGAACAAGGAACTCGGAGATTCTCTTGCCATGAAGCATCGACAAAATGGGCGGGGAGATGAGATCTGATCAAGATTTTCAAAATGAAAAGCCCTGTTGAATTTCCTTTTTTCTGGCTGTCCAGGAATAATGCAGCCTACTATTATTTACTAGCCCTAAACTAAAAGCCTACTGAAAAAAATACTCTTTCTTCTCAGTAGGGGGCAAACATATCCCTTCTTTTCCCATTTGAAGGAAACAGAAGCAGGGAAGAAGTCAAAACCAGAGGCCACATAATCTAAAAACTGTCCCTTCTGATTATCCATGCTGGGTCTGTGGCTCATATGAAGTGAAGTCTAGGTTTACAGCTGCTGCCACAACTCAGAGCTGTGCATGTCTGCTGGGTTACAGCCCAGGAACGCAGCCAAGGAACCCCACTAAGAGACGCAGGAAAGTGACTGATCCAAGAGGAGGGTGGGGAGCAGAGAACATCCCCCCAACAGGCAGCGGGACATGGTACCTTTGGAATCATCAGGAATGACTATGGGGGGACTGATGTCTGGAAGCTCCTCCTCTCCCGGCTGTAGCCCTCTGGCTCGGAGATGACTGATATCAAGGAGATCTGGCATATCAATAGAAACATCTGCAAAATGAGAGAAATCATATGGATCAGACTGCCCATAAATGTATAACCATTTTAAAACCAGCACTGCAAACTGTACACGCAGAGCTGCAGAGGCTTCTCAGCATATACATCCTAGGACCAAGAGCTTCCCTGACACTAACGCCAGGCTAATGGATAGTCAGAGGAACTACAGAAGGTGACAGGGTTTCACACTAAACAAGAACACATCAGTTCAGCCTCAGGCCACAAACTACAGCCCAGAGATCATCTGGGACCCAGACACACTCTGCTTGGCCTTTTTAAAATGTTGGCAATAGATGTTTCAAGTTTTAAATAAGGAGGTTTGATTTATAAATTTAGTTTCCAGCTTGCTTCTAAAAACCTAAAGCTGGAACACACTCTCCTCTGGTAACAGCTGTCTAGAGCTGATCTTCACCCTGCGCCAGTGTGCAACAGCGCGGCACAGACCCTAGCTCCCTGGCACCCTACAACCCTCCACCTCACACATGCTATGCCGACACATAGGGCAGAGAAATCTTTGTCTAGCTTATGTATTTAACCACAGTGGGACTATCCAAGCAAGATCAAGATGGCTGTGCTCTTCTCTTACCCAGTTTATTCTTCCATTTGGATTATTACTCAGTCCTTGTTAGGCATCTCCATTTGCAGTCACTAGTGTATGCCTTTGTTCAGCATGCAGTGTGCGCTACAATCACTCTAAGATGTTGAATGAAGTTTCAAAAAGTTAACTGAATTCCAAGTGTATTAGTCCTTGGAGTACATTTTTAAAACCTATTTATTCACTTACTCTTACGTTGACTTTCTCAAACTCAAAATTGATTAGCCTACTGGAACATCAAGATTTAGTACCACACACATTCAAATAATACAATAACTAAAATTAGATTCACATGCTGGTGCAGAATATGACTTTTGGGCTAGCAAAGAAAACCTGAAAAACAGCATGCCCCCAATCACTCATGATGCCAGATATATAAAAATCATGTTTTAAAACATCAAACTAAAGAACAAAGCGAAGCTTTAAAAAGCTTTATTTCAATTTCAGGGGAACAGCAAAATCAAACATGAAGTCTGACTACAAAATTGATGTGAACATTCAATTTGGGTTCAGTAAAAAGTTCAGGTTGCACTTCAAGACTCTCCTAAATTTAATTAGTCAATGAAATCCAATTCAAACTTTTGTTCCTTTACAGAAATTTCAAGGGCAAAATAAAATACAAAAACTCTTGTGCGGGGCAGTTCAAAGCCACCAGAACAAGTCAGGTACCCCAGACTGTCTCAGGTCCTGCAGAGTAGCTGGGTGATCAGCACCTTGCCCTGGGTGCCATCAGCCCAGCCCCCAAGCCCGTCACCACAGGAAAGCGAGGGCAGCGTCAGCATAGCCCAGTTGGCCTCCCATGCTAGAGCCCCACCTGCCCAGAGCACCGGGGACTCCTGGGAGGCCTCGCCAGCACATTCTAGGCTCTTCTTCCCTGTCCCCCTCCAATGAGTGCTCCGTGAGCCTTATCGTTTGCCTTGTCTACCTTTGTTTTGTTTCTCTGAGTGTTCAAAAACAAAAAACTGTAAGAGACTGACAACCTGAGGTAATTCCTTGAGAAATGGCACTGAGGATAGCCAGGGAGCTTTATATGGAGTCACACTGGTGGAAAACAGTGCCGTGTGTTGTCTGAAAAGTGAGCCTTTAAAATTAGCAAGAAGAAAGTGTAATGAAGCCAAAATCACATTCCTTTCTGACTGATTAATGCAGCTGTTTTTATCTAGGTATTAGTAAAGTGACTCTCACTAGCTGCACCTGCCTACCTCAGAGGCAGAGTTTATCTACAACTACTTGCCACGCTGCTCAAAGTGCAGTCCTTGGGCCAACGTTCATTCCCTCGGGGTCTGTCAGCAAAAGAATCTCAGGCCCACCACCAATACTGCCAAATCAGCACCCGCATCCTACCAAAATCCCAGGCTATCTGCATGTACAGTACCACTTGGCAGATGGTATTTATTTGATAACATGTGAATGCTTTGACTCTTAGAATTCAGTCATTCATGGGAAGGCAGCTAAGCAACTGGTAATTTTTATTGTCAGTCCTTCCCATCTATTCTGATTTCACAGAGAAAGTGGGAATAATGGGGGAAAAAAAGAATGAAATGGAACGGTTTGTGGCAGAGCTGCTTGGGCTCTTCCACAGGCCAGGAATTGTCAATGGTTAGCATGATGGATGTTTTAAGCAAAAACATGCAAAAGGTACCTACCAAATTTTTTGGGAACCCAGTCAAGACCAAAAGTGAACTTCTTTATCTGCACTACCAAGTATTCAGGGAATGAAGCAAAGCGAGATGTTCTGAGAAACACAAGGGGATTAGATCAATCAAACAAGGCAAACAGAATGGTGAACACAGTTCAAGAAGCAAAATGGCTCCACCAGAAGCCCACCCAGTCAATTCTGATGGTCAGTCTGAGAAGAGGAGCACACGCAGTCACTCCAGGGCGCACACACTCACTCAGGCCTGCCCACTGGTCCTGGCTGCTCCATGCGCAGAAGATGCTTTCATGTGGGAGAATTTGTCCCTTCCAAGGGATTCAGGCCTATTCCAAAACTACTTTTACTCTGCTGTGATAATTTATACTTCCATTTATTTTTCTAAAATCCTTGTTGGAACTTAGAGTGTATATTCATAGATATTTATAGGCAGCATCTATATCCCGCATGTGTAAAGCTCCGCAAGTATCCCTGAAACACCACCTCCCCCCTCACACCTACCCAAAAGCACTGTTGCAGCACAGCATTGGGAGATGTAGGTTGACTTTGGTTGAGGCTGACCACTGGAAATGCCAGGTCTTTACTACATTCTAAGTTTACAGATGTGGATCTTCAGAGTAGCTATGTTATGGCCATCTGTGGTAAACTATCTAAATCTGATTCTTAAATTTTAAAATTAATACTTCTGTACATATCTTGAGTTTGCTTCAAACCTTTAGGAAGGCTGAATGGTTGGATTTTGGTTTGACAATTTTACACAACAATGATCTAATTTGTCAATGAAAGTCATTCTTACCCTGATCTAATTCATTCTGTATTTAGCATCTTATTATTTCTATTTGACTATTAATGAGTGGCAGGTATACATAAAGAAGAAAATCATCTGTAGACAGGTTCCACGAGCACCTTTTAGATGAAACGTTCTGAAACTCCCGTCCCCAGATTCCACTTTTTCTGTCTGAGCTACTGCCTTCCATTTGGAATGCAGCAGTGTCCAGGAACTCACAAAGCAAATGGAAATGCACTGCTGCCCCCTAGTGTAGAGGAGAAGCCATAGCAAGGCAAAGCCTGAATAAAAAAGTAGAAACACGCATATATAGTCTTTATCTGGGCAAATCACTGACCTCCTGAGGCTCTGTTTCTACATCTAAAAATCGGATTTGCTAACAATATCTACTTCCAGAGCTGTGAAATGTTCATGAAATGATGTAAAATCTCTTGGCACACTAAAAAGAACTGTATACACCTAAGGAATTGAAATGAATGTTGTCAACCCCTGAGATTTTAGACACTGAATTGATCTTTTATGAACCTGAACTATAGCCTAGAAAAGTTACATAACTTCTCTACATTTCAGTTCCATAACCAAAAGGATGGGACAGTACAGGCCATAACACAAAGGAGCTTTGTCATCCTAAGAAATTATCATCCTGGCTCTCACTCCAGAAATTTGTACTATGTCTAATTAGGTTTTCCAACCTTCTGGGAAGTAGTACTTAGCATTGTTCTTCTTTAAATGTAGCCAAGTCCTCAATGTCACCATCTGGTATTAGGATTTTTAACTAACGTAAAAAACTACCTTTCCAACCTTCCCTTCCTATGTTAACTTAAAATCTGAAAATATACAAAACAGTGAAATCAACCAACATCATCAGTAAACCAGTGACTCATAAAATGTGATGCAGGAGCCCCAAAGGTCCTGCTGGTGGCCTGGGGTTAGAATCAGGTAAAGTTGTAGCTGACAGGACCTTGGAGGGAGAGTAGACAAACATGTGTGAGCTTGGAGCAAGGCCAGAAGATAATTTACCCCATCATTGTGTTCTGAGTGACCAACCACCCACCTACAAGTACAAGAAAGCAGGCCAGAGGGTCCCCACAGTGCATGCCCCCTATTAACTAAAATTTCTTTATTCATCTCTGTAACTTCCCCAGGGGCTTCAGCTGAGTTCTCCATGTAGTAACTGTTCAATACATAGATGTTCAAGTTAATCTAGGAAATTATATTTTCTACTTATGCATAACAGTTCAGGCATATCAAGTTTGTTCATCAAGTACAGAAAAGTCATAAATCACGTTCTGCATGCTCTTTTATTTTAAAATTCCTGGAGTAAAAATTTTTCTTGGAAAGTTGTGCATACTTAGTAAAGGCTCTCGGGAGATAAGTCATTCAAAAAGGAATTCAGGCACGTCCAGCCCATGGTCCACCGGATGCTCACCTCTGTTTGGAATGAAATAATGCAAAAAAAAGAAAGAAAAGAAAACCAAACTAGGTGTGGTGACGTATGCCTGTAATTCCAGCACTCAGGAGGCTGAGGCAAGAGGATTGATGCAAGTTCAATGCCAGCCTGAGCTACAAAGTGAGCTCAAGGCCAGCCTGAACTGCATAGCGAGACCCTGCCTTAAAAAAGACAAAAAAAAAAAAAAAAAGGATTTTATAACAAATCGTCTGTGCCATACATTTTACATGCAGCCTGAATCAATTCTTCCTCATTCCATGTGGGCCTGGCAAGTCAAAAGGTTGGCCACCCGTAGATGGATTCCCAATGTATTTCAAAAAGTTGTCACGGCAATTAAATGAATTAAGGCATCTAAAGTGTCTAAAATAAAGCCTGACAGCACTTCTGTGTTTTCTGTTGACCATCTATTAACATTATTTAAAATATGATGATTGCTCAGTAACTACAATTAAGGTAAATATACCATAAAGACTTTATTAAGAAAAAAAATATCCCATCCCTCTCCCTAAGATTAGTAAGATTGTCTCTCTATTCAAAACCTAGCTGCTATAAAGAAACATGAACAAAAAATAAAGTTCTATGCTTTCTAGTAAGTATGTTGACAATAAGATTATCTACCACATTCAAATCACACATGCTGAACAAAAAAGAAGAAACAAAGACAATAACACTACCAAGTGCATCCTGCAGTTGCTCTGCACCAGGCACTGTGTGAAGCACTTAACATCACTTAGTTCCTTCAACCCTCTCCTCCACTCTGTGAAGGAAACACTTGTTTGTCCCCCACTTACAGATAAGGAAGATGGGGTCTTAGGCAAGGTCACAGGCCTGTAAACTCTAGATTAGAAATTCAAAGGCCAGCCACCCACATAACCCAAAGAGTGTGCCCTGAACCCATACCACACTCTGCTCTCCACACGTGCTAAAAGAGAAGTGAAAATTGTTCTCTCTCAACCCTGTAACTGAGTTCCTCAGGGCAGGCAGGAATGGAGTCTTGTTTAGTCCATTGCCTACAATATTCCAGATGGACTAGCATTTGCTGAGTGAAGGAACATTCCAAATGCCAATGTTCTTCCCAGATGCAACCTATTCAGGATCATTTTAGGAAAGGGTCCTCTCAGCTCTGGGCTATAGGGATCCACAAGATGCAAGATTTTTAAGGCACTGCTTACCCTTTCCTGATGTTTTAGGCTCTGGATCTAACAAAAAGAAGAGTCCAAGATCCCAATGTGCCAAAATGTAGGCTGAGTTACAGCCTACAACACTGAAAATCAACAGCTTTAGGAATCCACTGGTGTTCTTCCCAAAACTAGTATATGGAAAATGATAGAGCAAAATAAAAAATAAGCAAGTCTATGTCAGGATACAAGATGAACAACCATGTGCCAGTCCTATACACCACAACAATTAAGAGTTTAATCCCTGAAGAACTCAACCAGATCTAAATAAATCCCAGATCTGCCACCTAGTGGCCAGTTCCTTCTCTGATATCTTCATCAGATAGATGGGAAAACAATGGCACCTACCTCACACTGCTAAGAAGACTAATTGTAGAACCTGGTGGGAAGTGCTCAATTCGTGACCTGGCAATAAGTGTAATAAGTGATAGTTGTTTCATTTCACAATGACTATTTTTCAACTATTAACAATCATGCTGCACTTCATACTGATTTTCTTTCATGTATATACAAGAAGTATATGGAGCTGGGCATGGTGGTGCGCACCTATAATCCCAGTGTCCTGAGAGGCTGAGGAAGGAAGATTGCAAGTTTAAGTCCAGCCTGGGCAAGTTAGCCAAATCCCATTTCAAAATGTTAAAAGGGGAGTGCGGGGGTGGGTAGGGAAGGCACTGGAGTTTAGTTCAGTACTAACGCCCTGTGTTCATGTTCAATCCCATTCCCAGTAAAAAAAGAAGGAAGAGAAAGAAAAGGAAGAAGAAGAAGTACATGGAAGAACATGTATGTATACAGAGAAAGGGAGGAAGACATGCTTAATGTCTCCATTAAAGATTGTTAAAAAAAAAAAAGCAGAAGCGCCTTTTGGTCAAACACACTAAGTAGTTGTGCAGCACTCCTCACAACTAAATATTCTGCAGTGCTGTGGAGAATTTCAGGGCAGCACATGCATTCCTCCATGACAGACAGGGGGAGGACACTGAGCAATGATCTGTCCAGGGCAGAAAATAAGGGAAGTGGACACAACAGAAGATTCCGGATTCCCCTGACCACCAACCCAGTGCTCAGAGAATCTGTCTGTGGAGAGCTAACTCCTCTGCACCTCATTTTGATGGCAGGCCTTTGCCATGTGTGAAGCAGAGCTAGCTAAGCAGACCCCGAGAGGGCACCCCCTTCACTGTGACACAGTCCGCTATTCTAAAGACCAGGGAGAGATGACCTGCAGCCAAGAAGGGGACAGGATTTCCACTCCGCACTCGGGCTTCCTGGGCTCCCAGACTTTATCATCACTTCCCACCTCCCACACAGAATCAGAAAACCACAGAGAGAAAACTTCCAATGTGTGAAGCAATATCCAACCCACTTTTAATGACTGGGTAAATTATTTCCATCACTAATAGGGCGTGTGGATTCCTAAGTGCCCAAACGTGTCTCCAAGTTTCCAAGTTGCGGTGATGGGTACCAGGGGTACCTCTCACATTCAGCATAGCAACTCACTGGGAACCTGCAAGGACACAAACACACATGCAGGCATGCACACAACACACAGGACACTCGCAGACACCCACGCACCCCAGCTGCACAGTCTGGCAGTGAAAATTCACCGCAGGGTGAACCACCAACGACTGAGTTCTATGAATTCTCATTTAAAGATGGGTTTTTAAGTTACTTTTTCATACATGGCTTCCTTTAATGTTGAAAATAAACTGTTTTGATCCCCGTTTATAATACGTAAACTCTCTACGTTGAAGCAGAACAGAATCTGGAGAGAGGAGCTCCGCAGAAAATAGTTTGGCTTTGGCCTGCGTGCTGTTTGAAGTCACAGCAGCAACAGCCAGCAGCTCCTCTCCCCTCCCTACTTCCAATCACCTGAGAACTCAATCTCAGCCTCAGAGAAGCAGGGCCAAAGAAGGTTCCAGAGTAGCACCATTGCCAGAGCCGACCCAGGAGCTCCTCTCCCTTTAGGCCACGTTAAGGACTCTTTTCCAATAAGGAGCAGCAACACCAAGTGTGCCAGCACAGACTGTGTCAAATCAATCCAAGTATTAAGGAGGGGAAAAACTACTCCAACCTCCTAATGTGAGCACCAAATATCTCCTAAGTCCTCAGGAGCTCAAGGGAACAGTGCTCACTAGTTTCTCCTTTCACTTGGAGATGCCCCGAGACCCTAGTCTCTAAGTAGGAGCACAGCCAGCCAGTGCTATTCCCCATCTCGATTACATAATTAAAAGACCCTACGGTGGAACCTGAATACCAAGCCTGCCATAAGTAGTTTTATTGCACCTTCATGAACAATCATTCTTACCAAATGGGGATAGGGATACCGGATGCACCCTCCAAAATAAAATAAAATGCAATTGCCTAATTCAGAATAAATTACAATTTGGCACTCTAAAAAAACTGGGGGAAACATTATGTCATCTCTAGTACATAAGATAAAGTGTAAGAGCCTGTCCTACTGGATGGGTCTCACAAAAGCGAAGGGTGTACAAATAATGATTCCCACACTGCCACACATGAACAACCAGGCACAGTACCCCCGAGCTCTCTCCACTCCCCAAAGGGCCCTCCTCGCCCCGCTACCACCACACACTCACTTCACACCCGCAGACTTTGCTTGCAGGGCACTGCTCCAGAAATCGTCCACATTTTCTGGCTCTGAGAAGGCCTGAAGGCAGGCACTGAATGGGATCTTGGCACGCACCAAGTCGGGCAGGGGTCTTCTGTTTGCCTCAGCTTCCCTTCTTGTCAGTTCATAGGCAATCAGTTCATCTGTGGAAAAAAGCACGCAAATGACCTGCTGTACACCAATTGTAGATATCACTCAAATAAAAAATATTCACTTTGGACACAATCTCTGCTGAAGGTTTCTGGCTGGGCCAGGCTAGCTCTCTCCCAGCCCTTCCCAATCTGGATGTACCTGCTGAAATGCTGCTCTTGGAGTGATCTTCAAAGCTGCACTGATGGCCCGAATTAGGCCATCTGCCCCCACTGTTCCTTTAAGGCAGATAGAAGCCAACTGAACTCCGTTCAGATCACGTATGTGACATAATGGCAAATGAATCTGATGTTTCATTTGTCCAGAGGCTATGCCCGCTGTGACCCAAACACCACCCTGCTTCACACCAGAGAACTCATAGCTGAGTTTTTATCCATAGGCTACTTCCAAGGCCATTCATTGCCTTGCTAAAAAACTGAGACTAAAGGTCAAAATCAATCAGTGATCAACACAATTTGCACATAAAGCCATGGCCAGTACCCCTAACTATCTCCACTGTGTGATGCAGAGGGGTGTAAACTGTGCCAGCAGATCACGTCTTGCCAATAACCAGACCTAACACACAAACACAATGAAAACAAATAAAAACATTTATTAACTTCAAACTGTCCTAAAACAAATGATAAATAGAAGGGGAGGAGACAACAAAAAATAAAAAGAACTACCATTGAGCCCTTGGCAGTGGCCAAGCCCAGTGTTACACATTTTCTGATTTAGTTCCACAGCTACTATGGGTTCCAGATGCTATGAGACTAAAATGAAGTATAAGTAGGAGGACTACAGTTATCTATCACCTCACATCCCATAATCCAGACAATGCTGCAGGACAGCTTCTTGTGGAGGCAACCACAGTACACAACACACCAGAGGGACCACTCTGCAAGGCCTCTCTGCACAGTCCCTACTTAAAGGACCAAATGTTAAGGAAAAAAAAAATAAGTATGCCCTGAACCTCACAACCGGGGGTGACTAAATGTAATTAAATTAAATTTTTACATATGTTTTACAAGAGTTCTTCAGCCTATTCTTATTATTAAAAAATAATAATAATAATAACCCTTGCACTTGCCAGGCAGTTGTGCCACGGAGCTATCTCCCCAGCCCCTTCCTGATGTACGTTTTTAAGCATACCTATGCACTTATGTATTTTCATGCAATGCCTCTGAATAGCTTTTAAAATTCACTCACTAACCTACAGTTTATGATTTACTTATCTGAAGATGCTAATATTAGCCTGGTCCTACCAAATTCCAGAGACTAAATTATAAATATCTTTTCTAAACAAAAAAGCTGCTATCCATAATAAAATACTAAAAAAAAACAGTGAGTTGGGGAGCATAGAACTGTAAAAGTGCTTAAAATAAAATCGGAGTCACTTCTGTCAAAGCCTAACAACAAAGGTAAATAAATAAAGCTAAGAAGCTATCTATAAAGAGAGGATCTTATGCTTATGTCTACTGATAAGACTGCAACAAAGGAACTTCAAAGCTACAACCCTGCAGTAAGGTCACTGCAATCTTATGAAGAAAGTATTTCTGTAAGGAGGACAGTGAGTGTCTGTTCCTCTTTGGATTAGTGCCAGCCCTGTTGTTGATCCTTGATACTTTTATGCCACCTATCTTTGCATGTTAACTTGACTGAACTAAAGAGACTTCTGGAGAGATAAATGAATGACGAGGTGCTGTATTCATCTGCAGATTAACCCTCTAAGGTGTTAACTGAATATGCCCATAGGAAGCAGGGCTCAGCTGACAGTGGGTCACCATGGTTGTGCTTTGGTTTACCCATGCTGGCTGCTCTTCATCTGTTCCCCACTTCCTAATCACTATAAGTGAGCAGCTTCACTCACCCATGCCCTTCTATCAGGATATTCCAGCAAAACAAAACGGACTGAAACCTCTGGAACCATGGGTCCAAAAAAACTTCTCCTCCTTTATACTGTGGGAGTGGAAATTTTGTTCCAGTAAAGGAAAAACTAACCAGTACAAAAAATAGGTACCAGAAATGAGGTGGTTCCTGTGACCTAACTATGGGGTTCAGATGTCTTTGAAACTGATTTGTGAGGGAAGTTTAGAAAGGTATGAGATGTGAGACAGAGCTATCATAGGATGCTGCAGAGTCTGATGGACAAATCTGATGAGATCTCAGAATACTGCATTATGTTTAGGAATTTGGACAATAAAGGCCAGGCCTAGGATGAGATTCCACATTGAAATGAGAACTCAATTAGGAACTAGAAGAGAGGCCATGCACGATACACTCTAGAAGAAAAGGAAAACAATAAGACAAGAAAACTGTGCTTTTCTCATGTTTAATACTTTGTGGGAGGGTGAATTTGAGGGCTACAGAATAACCAACCTAGTAGTGGAATTTTCAAGGCAATCCAATGTTCAGGTTGTGGCACAGATGCTGCTGGCTACTTTGGACCATAGGTATAGTGAGAATTAGGAGCAAAAGCAGGGCAGAAAGACTTGAAAAACAAGAAAAGGAAACATATAAAGATGTAGATAAAAGAGGTAGGGTTACTAAAGAGATTGGTTTTTTTCAAAAAGAAACCAAACACTTGTAGAGAACAAAAAGTAAGATGCTTTGAGAGTGTCTCAGGAATCAGGAAGACAACACCCATGGAAGGCTCAAAAGTATAGAAGATAAAACTTCTATTTAAGAAGAAAGCCCTTGAGCCCGCTTCTCCAAAAGGACCTGGTATTCTCTCAGGATTCATTTCCCCATGCTTAGTCATTCAAGCACTCAGTAGCTACTGCAGTTGTGGTCTAAGGGGCCTGGCTACAGCGCAAGCTGGCAGCAGACTTTGGCACTGTCCATAGTGCAAGAATTACCGGGTCATGGAGGCTTCTGCCCAGATGTCAAATGAAGGCCAGAAGACCCACAAAATTTATGGCACGTCATCAGCATCTCTGAAAGGAGTCCATGAGATGACAATGCATGAAGCTATGGGAGTGATGACGTAGAAGCAGCACTGGAGATCTGAGGAAGCTGGAAGTGTCAAGGACATGGACACTCCAGGAGGAAGAGTCACAGACAATGCACAAAGTCAACCCACGAGAGAGACCCTTTGAGCTGCAATTGGTCTGAGGCTGCCCATGTCTTCTGTGACTTACATATTACTACTCTGTGCCTCAGAAGCTTTGGACTTATACTTTTAAGTATTACTAGAACTGTGGAGACTTTAGGGAAAGGATCATTGCATTTTTAGTTTACCCAGGAGAGTTACAGTATGATAGACTACAGAATAACGACTTTATGATTGTGGGTTTTTTTGCAAATCAAGTATGGTTAAGATGTAATTAGGTGTCAAGTTAATAAGGTGTGGAATTTTGCCTGTCAATCTCAGCTGGCAACTGGAATGGATTAAGACACTCAAGAGAGGTGACTGAATCATGGGAGTAGATTTATCACTGGGTCAGCCCACGAACATAGTGGAATGTGCTATGTGGAGGCGGGGGCCCACTGAAGAGTGGGTGACTGACGGCTTCCTTCAGAAGGTGTCCCTCTCACTGGCGCTTCTCGCTTGTTCTCCTTCCCAGCTTCCAAGAAGTGAGTTGCTTTGCTCTGCGGGCCCTTCCACCATGATGTTAAACTCCTCTTTAAGTGATGGGTGTTGGGATTTTGTTCTAGTGATGGGCAAGTTGACCAGTGAATGTTCATGATTAATCCTTGTGGCCAACAACTATTAAAACAAGTAATACCTTTAAAAGCTTCTTGCTTTAACTTCTTTGAATACTGTTATGATGTATTTCTAGATCCTCCACCAATGTGTGTGCAAAGCCTCATATGTGCAAGTGCGAGTGTGTGTGTGTGTGTGTGTGTGTGTGTGTGTGTGTGGTCACAGGTGGGGCTTGTGAAGGGTGACTGGATTATGGAGGTTATAGTTGACTTGCTGTTGAGAGAGAAGGTCTGAGTGGAGGAGGTGGATCACTGGGGATCCTGCCTGGTGGGTTGAACTCCCTTCCCAGCTCCTCCCTTGATTCCCTTTGCTTCCCCACCTCCATGTGCCTCTCCTCTTCAACGCCTCTGGGCCATTCTGCCTTGGAGGCAGCCACTTATGACTAAAGTGGAATCAACATAAACACCCTCTGTAGTCTAACTAGCATTTCCAGGAACAGAGTGTAATAAGCAGGGCCCAGGGACAGCTGTGGTCTGTTGCTGAAAATCCCGGAAAGCTGGGATGGAGGAGTCCCAGAAAGCTGGGACTCCAGATGATGGATGGCAGCTTCACTTGTGGGCTCTTTGTTTGTTGCTTTCTCCATTGCTTGGAATGCTATTCGTTGATACCTGGATGAACCCGATGATAGGGAAGGGATGGAAGATCGTGGAGATCATGGTCACGTTTGTGACTAAGCACATGGTTCTCCTTTGCTGAAATGATTATGTACGAGATCACACTGACTACCCTAAATAAAGCTGGTTTGCTTTGGAGGTTCTTCGCTCACTGAGGGATGAATCTCAGTGAGTTCTCTGAGCTACCTTCATCGAGTCTTTTCATCATTCCTTTCGGCACAGACAAATATCTCACAACAACCTTCCCTGACATTGTTGGTGTAGTGTATTTTGCCGTTTACTATAGAATGCCCTTTGCAAAGTTACTCTCAAATCCATTTGTCAATCTCCAGAGGACCTCTCTCTATGATTTACAGTATACATGCAAGTCAGTAACCCTGAGGCAATTAACCTTAGTTCTAAAAATGAAACGAACTACATACTCAACCCACTTATTTCTACCTTCTATAATGGATAAGAATTTAAAAGCTGGCCAAGAGCAGGATGGCTTGGACAACCATACTGTGCATTTCTGCGGGTCTATGGATAGGAGTAGTTAATGCATAATTTGTTTTATCTCCTTTTGTCAATTGCTCTTGCTTTTTTTCTTAATTTCTTATATATTTCTTTTTTTTCTTTATTGTTCCAGGTTTACATGCATATATCTGGTAACGTTAATCACAGGTTTGAACACAACACTATGCATTACAATAAATATTGTGAAATTCACACTACTCTGTTAAGTGAAATTCTGTATCATTTGAAATTTTTTCTGTTTTAATTCTAATTTTTACTCTTTAAGTTTTTTAAAAAGGCAGCATGAGCTCATAGAAGATGGGAACAAATTCATCCTAAAATCATCACAACCATTCCTTTCCAATTAGCATCGTAACTTGAGTTTCCACCAGCAGAATACAACCAAAGAAGAGTTGCACTTCACAAAAACAGCCAGTTTACGAGATGAGCAATCAAGCCTCTATTTCTTCCTTTTCCTTTTTGTGAGATAATGTATTAATTCTTAAAAATACCATTTGTCTGTCCTGCCTTGGAAGTACTGTATCAAACAACAGACTGCAAACCTCATGCAGCTGGCTGTTCCCTCTCTGGCTTCTCCCTTCCAAGGTCCAGAGACACTTCTCACGGGCTTCACTCCTACAGAGTGCCTTGCCACCCCTTATCTCCCATGAGAGGCACCCTAAGCAACCAGATGCTAAAGCTGAATTATTTCAGAAGACTGTTGTTTGAGTGCAGTTGATTGAATGCAATTCTGATCATTTCCCTCCAATTTTATAGCACAACTTATAAGCAATGCTAAAGAATCTTCTTCATGAATCATTACCAATAATTTACACCCAGATTATACTGATTCCAACTAGCTGGTCCATTTTATAGGTATTTAAAGTAAGTTCTAGGGGCTGGGGAGATAGCTCAGTAGTCTAAGCACCTGCCTGGCAAGTGTAAGGACCCGGGTTCAATCCACAGTACCACATGTCATGCTGCCATGTCAGCCACCAAAACTGGGCATGGTGGTGCTATAATCCCAGTACTGGGGAGGCTGAGACAGGAGAATCACTATGAGTCTGAGCTGCATTGCAAGACTCTGTACCAAATAAATGATAAGATTAAAAATAAAATAGTTCCTAGCCATAAAACCCACAATATACTTAATTCCTCTCAGAAATCGCATGGGAACTAAGGAAAAGAAAATTGATGTACAAACCAAATATCTCTTCATTTCAGCTAGGTCCACTCCTAATTCCACCCTTCCAGGACAAAGCCCTACAATCTCCAGTGAAGGGCTAGGACTACTTTTGTGCTTTGGAACTGTTACCTTTGTTGGTTGCTGCCTCCATGGCCACTGGTAACTGCATCAGGTAATCCACCCTCTCCGTGTAGCGGACTTTTCGGGTCTGGCAGCACTGAATTCGTTCTTCCACCAAAAAACGAAAAACATCACTTGGGTTTTCTGAGCCGATGCGATTTCTCTGAAAATCAGATTGTGTTCAGTTAATACAGAAATGCTGTGCCACAATGTTCCCTCTGGAAATGACAGGTCACCAGAGCGCTTCAGTGGCAAAGCACTGAAATGCATCTGTAGTACAAACCTGGGGGTTTGGGTTCAATAAATGTTGGTTCATCAGGGAAGCAGTGCAGCCATTAAAACTCATGGGGAGGAGAACTGACCTAGGTGGAGTGAGAAGAAAGACAAGAAAGGGGAAAGGGGCCAAATGGAAGAGATGGGGGAAAGTACAGGGCTGTCCTGGGAAATAAGGCATGGGCAATACGACTGCATAAATGCAGGGAAATGACAGTCAAGTAAAAACGAAATCACGCTGTAGTAGAAGAGCAGTGACATATGGCTGTGTGCTCACAACAGATTGAGAGAAGTCACCGCTTTAAAAGTAGCACAGAAAAATCGCATATAACCTGGGAAAGGAACAGAAGAGCGAGACACAATGCGCTAACCTCTAGTTTAGAGGACTGCTGTTAAGCGGGGAGGGTGGTTTTTACTTTTTCTACAAAGAATATCATAATGGAGGGAGTTAAAGGAGTAAAAAATGTTTTGCTCAGAAACTCAAAACGTTTTTTAAAACACGTGATTCAACTTCATTATGAGCAAGCTATGATCATCTCCAAGGGTGCCAGGAGGGCCTCACACACCCCACGGTGCCCTCCAAGGGCTTCATCCAGAGACCAGGAAACTAAGCAACTGAGCTAACTGCCAAGCAAGCCTGCAGTGTGCCCAGATTAAAAGCACTGCACAGAGCACCACCAGCACCCGGAACCCAGGGCTTGGGAAGCCATCGCCTCAAGGACACTAAGCAGAGAGAGTGGCCAAAGGCCCCGTGAGACCAGGTCAGGAGGCAGGGGCGCGCTGGGATCTGGCCAGGCCAGAGAGGAGGGGTCGGGGCTGAGTGCTTCTCACAGCCCCTCTGGGCTTTTCTGAAGACTTACCTCTACCAGATTCACCAAGTGCAAGAAAAATTCCTGGGCATCTTGTTGTCTGTTAGAGGAGAATTCTGGGTGACTCTTGCTGACAAAGGCCTTAAACATGCGTGGAGAGATCCCATTCTGTTGAGGCTAAAGTAGAGATAAAATAGACTTACAACAACCTCATGGCATTAACAGTCCCAAATGGCAAGAAGGGCATTAACCCCATTTCTCAGAGAAAACCACTGAAGCCAAAGAAAAAAGACCAGGAAAGGCCGCCATTTCCTGGAGACCTACCATGTCCGAGGCACTGCACCGTGACCAAGAAGGGTCTCTTCCTGTGCCCTCAAAGCTAAGCACATTTGGGGAGAAATATTCCACTTTCTAAAAACAGGCACAAGATCCATCCTCTTGGCACCTGCTACTGAGTATCCAAACTGGCCTAACGCAGCCCTCTTCAGGGCCCTTTAGAAACAGGATATGAAGGAGGAGCCATCAGATAGAACCTAAAGGAGCTCAGCACTCTGTAGTACCCTCTCAAGGTTCCCTGAGGTATAAGACAGAAACATTCAAAAAGGTCAGGTGCTCACAAGACAGAGGAATAACCCAGGGCACATAGCTCCAGGAGCTGCTGCTGGGCTGCTTGAGTGTCCAAGCTCACCTTGCACTGTCTGTGGACAATGTATAAGGAGCTGTGGGCAGCTCATGGGGCTTCTGCCCCTCACCTGGAGAAGCAGGAAACAGTAGTAGCTGCAGGGGGATCAGCAAGGAAGAGCAGGCAGCAGGGGAAACTCTGGTCAAAGCGCTGCTATGTTTCCCTTGGGAACCAAGAGTAGCTCCTTGGAATGCAGCCAGGTTCCACTAAAAGGAATCCACACAAGCTGGTGGGCTGTTAGCCAGACAAGGAGGCCTGGGACAAGACAGCAGGATGGGGCACCAGGGGAGGATCCCTGTAAGGTCTCTGAGGATATAAGTGAGGCAGTGGGTCAGGGAGCTTCTATAAAGGGCCACAAATGGGTTGCCTCAAGAAGGCCAACCACGACATGAGCTACATGGCAGCCAAGTGGCACCCAAAGACTACCTATGCAAAACAACTCTATCTACTTCTCCAGTCTCCCCCCTTGGCCTCAGCTCTGGAGAAGTCAGGAGGAGAGAAAGGGAAGTGAAGAAGTGAACCAAGGACCAAAAATAAACCCTATATACACTGCTAGAAAATAAAGACACCAGTTTTGCTGCACTGCTGTTCCGACTCTACAGTGGGTAGAAGGGAGACGCTGTAAACTGTCTTGCATGTGAGTTGGATTTTTTAAGACTGGAAATGTATAGAAAATAGTTGGAAATCTAGGAAATTTCCCTACAATGCACAGAAGGCACAGGGTGGGAAGATTCCGCATCGCATCACTGCTGGTGATAAAGGTATACAGACGAGCCCTGAGGGGGCTGCTCTCCAAGGGTCCTTCCCCACCTCACAGTGATGATACCTGCTACCTTGTTAATGCAGTAACCCTAGGACACAGACACTCTGTTTGTCTGCGCTTAGGGAAATCAAGACTGGCAGAGAGGCAGCAGATCAGTCTTTGAACTCTAAATGGTCTTAACGGCCAGACTGTCGTGCAGCTAGCAAAGCAGAAACAGGGACACCACGTTCAGCTCAGACTCAGAAGGCTGTTAGTAATAAAGAGAGAACTGGGCCTTCCAGCCTACGTTTGATCTCAGGGAAACACACAGAGAAAAGTCAAGGCAAAGAGGCGACTGCTGTCCTTTCTGAACTTGCTGTGGCTGCTGCTTGCATACTTGTGAGAAGACCTCCTCTTGCTCAGCTTGCAGGCTATGTTCCCCCTACTGACGTCCATATGAGCCCTCATTTGGTTCCCGTCACCAACTGCCTTCTACTTGCTTGGGTTGCCAGCTTGCTCCTGACTGAGCTTCACAGTCGGACTGTGGTGCTTTGCCAGTAGAGACTCATCTCGGGCCTCTCTGCGTCATCATGGCCATCAGGTCAAAGCCTATGGTCTGGAGTCCACCTCAGGCTTGCAGAACCAGAGTGACACACAACAGGTGGTCAGAAGAGAAGATTCCTTCACCTATCTCCTGCAGCCAAGCGGCAGACCCACGCCAAACATCTCTCCCACACACCCCAAGCAAGTAGTTTTCATTTTGATCCAAGGGTTTTTCCTGACTTGCTGAAAGCACATCTGGCTTAATCATCTCAAATTTACTTCCCATACGCTTCATGCACGGCACCACTGCCCTCCAGAGTTGGCACATAGACATGGGTTACATATGCGCACATCTATAGTAAGTATTAAAGACCACTACAGAGGATCAGATCGAAACAGTTCTAGAAGCCCTTACGGAATACGTGAAAGCGGCATCATTTAGACCTCTGAAGTGTTGGGATCACTCCCTCATAGTCTATGACACACACACATAGCTTGTTGTGTACTTCAAGGGCCACATGTATACTTTACCTAATTAATTTTACTACCTGCATATACACTGCCCAAAAAAAACTAAAAGTTGCAACTTTCTTTACCAGCAATGCTGGTGCATATCTACGTGGTATCCGCTGACACCGCATGCAATAAGGATGCCTTGTTTCTGCATAATAGCTGACGTGTATGCATTCCCTCAACAAGTATTTATTGAATTCTATAAAATGCCAGGCACTGTTGAAAGTGTTCTGATAAACAGTGGATTCAAGGTATACTTTTTAACACTTTGTATGTGTATTTTGCTTATACCATCCAACTCCATGAGAGATGATGGTTACTATTATCTCCACCTGACAGAGGGAGCGAAGGAGGCACCTATGTATGAGCTAACTGGTCTAGGGTTGCACAACTAGAAAAATCTACTCTGTCTCTTCAGTGTCCTAGTACTGTTCATGGCACACATCATCCTAACTCTCATCACTGAGCCCATCCTACTAGTTGCTAAAGAGACAGTATGACTTACACTCTGCATAAGCCTTCTTCAAACTCCGGAGCCCACATTACAGGTCACTCCAGCCATTATTTCTCCCTTCTCAACAGTATGGAAGCACGACTGGAAATAAATCTCTTCACCCTTGTGTACTTTCTGTTCAGGCATTTGTACAGGAGTGTATTCACTTCTGCTGATGCTGCTATTATTTCTTACAAGCCATGATTCAAGTTTGGTGTAGCTGCCAGTCCCTAACACATTAGAAAGTTCGACAAGTCAGAAAATTCTAAAGATTTGGCTGCTGCCCTACAATTGGGAGATGTTTCAATAGACCACAGAGACTAAGACCACCAACAGCACCACGTTTGGACTGTGGCCCAGGCTTACTCACTCCCTCCCACACTTCTTCCCTTTTGGACTTCGTCTCTTTGTCTTCCCTAAACTGACCTCTCTTAATCCTTTGTTCAACCATCAGGCTAGTGCTTGTGCAGTTGACCACCTGGCAGTATTTTCAAGAGCTTCCCAACCAGAGACATGCCGCCTCTTCCTCTGTGTCATGCTGCAAACCAGCACGAGCTGAGCTTTCAGCTCCAACTCAGCTACCAATGCATAATGCCCTGATCACTGGTTGGCCCCATCTGTCCATACCACTGTATCACTGATTTCAGAAGAGGAGGTCTTTCGAATTCCCATGCTCAGCTACTGTTATATTCAGTGCACATCTAGATGTTAGAAACACTGGGCTCTTCAAAGGTTGAGCCGGAACTAAAAGAGCTTCCAGGTCTAACTACCAGCTTATAAGAAACACAAATGAGCAATACCTCCAAGAAGCAATCCTTACAGCAATCTTAGGACCAATGATCCAGCTCCGTCAACAAATCAAGAGCTTGCAAAAAGAAAAGAAGAGGGATTTTAGAAAAGTACCTTTGCTGCTAATGGAAAAAATCTGAATATGGACC
>PVKN010012922.1:0-20364 GCA_004027915.1 Capromys pilorides
GAGAGGAGGGCCAGTGCGCATGTCCCAGGCAGAGGTGGTAGGAAGGAAACAAAAGTGAATCCATTGCTGGGTTGGAGTGGCACAAGTAAAGAGACTGGGGAAGAAGGACATGAGAATTTCAAAGTAAGTTGCATTAAAATAGACGATCAATTAGGAAGGGCATTCTCAAAGGAATTTGTAGTGCTCATACTTTGTAATCAGCTCTGTAGGACAGATGCTGAAAAAGATTCAAAGAATGGAAACTAAAAGGGACATGGGAAAGAAAGTAAAGTCAAAAGCACCAGCAAGGATGAAAGGGACCTGATAAACAGCAGGACTCTGTATGCTATTAGATGTGGCAGGGTAGACAAAGAAAGTCCCAAGGCTTTTTATTTGGGGAATAGAAGGATGGTAGTGTTTCCCACATCCTGCAGAAGTCAGAATGACTGTGATGATTTTGGAAGAAGAGGGTGGAGAGATGACGCTGTTGCAGTATCATGCAATATAGATGCTGTATTTTGGTCTTTTGGAGAAGCCCATTGCATATCTATGACAGAAGGAGGGCTTGAGGATGACAGAACGACAGCAATTCATCCATAAGCAGATGGGACAAGGAGACGGAGGGAGTAACCGAATTTTGGAGCAACAAAGAACAAGAAGAAAAATAGAGCATTACTAAGATGGGAGGGCAGGGCATGGCTGTAAGATCTTGTGATCTAGCAAAGTGACTTGTGATCTTGTGGCCCTAATAAGCTGAAGGTGGTGACAGAAGCCAGCTCGCCAGGAGTGGGGGCTAGAGATACATGCCCATGGAGCTCAGAGGATTCCCTTGTTGCTTTTCTGTCTGCTGTCCTTCATTCTGTCTTTACAGACAGAAAAGGATGTGCCTTAGTGGTCATAAGTGGGCTTGTGAAAAAGCCCATGTAGTTGGCAAAATCTTTGTTGCTTTTTTTTTTTTTCCAACTCCAGTCTCTGTTCTGACATAACATTCGGCTTGCATTGTTGGGGCCTCTGATTTCAATTAGTCCATGCAGGATTTCCTAAGTGAACTCACAGTGGCTTTGTTTCTGTAACATGGACAAAGTTGAACTAAAAATAAGTTAAAAGTTTTCTTTTGAAGTTATTTTCAGAGCTAACTGTGTTTTGCTTATGCTTTGTAAGACTCTGAGAAGGGCCTGCAGTGTTCAATATTTCTCAAATGTATTTTTCAAAAGTCAGAAATATTTATTTTTAAAAGAAGATAACATGACAATTTAATAGACTAAATTGAAAACCATATTTTCATCACATTAAGAAAGAAACAAGATATCTTCTTTATGGCACAGTTTGTCAGCATTACTCACTATGAACCAAAACACAGCAGGCCGTTCTGTTTGCCTGAAATGCTGTAAGCTGGGCTCAGCCACTTGCTGTCCTCCATGCTGACTGAGGCCACAGCTTTGGCCTGAGGTGTTGGAAAGTAGTTGTGAGAGTAATGGTCATGATAGCAGCCTGGATCCACACACAGAACAGTATTGACGATAGCCTCTGGCTGGGGCTCCAGACTGACAAAGGCCCCAGGACTGGATCTATGTGGAACATGGAAGCTGGAGTTTCTGCCAAGACTGTTTGATCTAAGACTAAGGATCATCAGGACCCAGGAAGCAGGCAGTCAACACAGAGATTTCCATGGATGGAAAATAGGCCAGGAGCTCAGAGAAAGTCGTGTGGGTGTGGAGGGTGCAGCCAGGGGCTTCAGAAGATGCAAACACAGATTTAGGTGCATGTGTTTGCTTTGTCCCCAGGGTGCTTTGTCCACCTTGGCAATCATTGTCTCTTGTGCCCATCTTCATGACACCAGAGGAGGCCTTGAGCCTGCCCACAGAGTGTACCTTGCCTTGCCATCACGTAGTACTGACAGCAAACAGGCAGGCAAAGAAATGCTCTCTGAGAAATGCCCCATACTGTGCTGGCACATGAACATCCTCAATAAACAAGGAGCTACCCTCAACGTCTTCCACCTCTGTTCACTCTGTGGTCCCAAGGCTCTGGATTCGGTGATGGCCATGAAATAGCCACTGGTTGTGGAAGCCAAGTTTATCTGGGGTTACATGGTTTATTAGGCCTGAGTGGAGATCCTGAGAGCAACCACACTTTGCCTTCTGGTGATGTTGTCACCAGAGGGGTCTTAGGTGGGCAACCTGAAGGGGAGATGGTGTCCCCACTATGCTCCAGGCAGGTTCATGATGTTTTGTTGCTGGAAAGCATTTCCGAATGCATCAGAGAGAGACACAGGCAGATTTATTGGGGAGAAGCAAGGAAGTACACCCTCAGAGAGAACCAGGAAAGAGGTGCACTGTGGTCTGGGGTTGAGAGTATTCATGTGGTTCTCTGGCATCCTGAGGATGGATGGAGTATGATGTTTCTTCTTTTGAGTCACTTATTTATCTAGTGTTTATTTTTCTTAAGGTCAGGTATCCCATTAGTGGGTTAAAGCAAAAACTTACTTTATCAAGTAGGCTGAAGTACAAGTCATTTATGTATGCTTGATATGTAGTGATGTGGCACCAATTCATAATGCTGTTTCTTTGAGGATGGAAGTGCCTGGAATTCATGGACTTTTAGTATCAGAAGAAAAACATAAACTGAATTTATGAAGTACTGAAGTACTTTTAGGACTATTACAAATTTGGAGTGTGGAACCTAGGGAGAAAAAGTTATGGATTACCTTGGGTAATTTGGGTGAACTCTTAAGGCTGTAGTTTTATATGGCTTCCTCAAAATTACAACTGCCCTGTCTCTCTTCTGTCTATCTTCATCTCTTCCTTTCCTACCTTGTTATCAGGGTGATTCTAAACCTGAATCATGCTTCTCTGACTCTGGTCTTTGCCTGAGCAAATCCAGGGTGGTTGCCTCTGTGGACTCTGGGCCCTTCAGATTGTGCTCTGCTACCATAATTAGATTCTGGAGTCCTAGGAAAGCTGAGAACACAGGGACCTGTACTTGTGTTGGGTGTGCCAAACTGACTTGGTGGCTTTCCCATAGAGTGTCTCATAGCTGAGGAACAAGACCAGTTCTGTCTGTGAGCATTGTCAGTCCATGCAAATATCTCCCAGTCACTGTGTAGTCTCCTTATGGACTGAGAGACCAGCAGATTCCAGGCCTCACTGTCTTGGTGTCTGAAATGAAGGAGATTTCTAAGCACACTTGTCGTTCTCATATCTTGTGAGCTTACCTGCAGTTTAGCTCTGACTTTGGTGCCACATTGCAGTTTCTAGATAGCATCTTAGCAGAACCTTTGCTGGCTCAGCATACTTAGAAAAGCAGCTTGCATCCAGTTAGGGGGTCAAGGATAAGCATGGGTTCTCCTTCTGCTTCTCAGCTCCAGACCAAGGACACACATCCACCACAGGCACCCATTCAGAATGGCCCCTCTTGGCTACACAAGAAGGATGGAGGGACATCCTTCCATGCACTTTCTAGGACAGCGTGCTTGTCTTCTTAGCACACTGTTTTCTACTCTGATTCCTGCTTATGGCCAGACAGGGCCAGGCTGAGCTACATTCCCACCAAAGTCTGGGTGAAAGCAGTCCTGGTCTGGATTCTGTGTGGCAGAGACTAGCTATATTCTCCTGAGGCCCTCACATGGTTGACTCACATTCCCTCATGACAGTGAGGTCCCAGCACCCAGCAGGATGGCAGAATCTTTTCCACTGGAAATGAGCACTGGGCTGATCAAAAGGTGTGCAGTCTCTACGGGGTGGCTTTCACCTGGGGCCAAGAGCATGATGAGAACTGTGGGTACTGGCCCAGTGAGAACATGAACTTAGCATGACTCAGGAGAAGTGGGGAAGGAGGAGGTGTCATGTCCTAAGGAGTGGGGAAACCAAGTTAGATGACAGGACTAGGACCAGAGTGTTTCATAGATCACAGAACTGACGTGGATAGTGACAGGACAGGCTGGACGTAGCCACTCCTGCACTTCCAGTGCCTTTGTTGACCACCTATGATGCGCCTGGTGCTCTGTTAGGCTCTGGGGACACACTGGGGAAGAAGCCAGACCTACAGGGTGTCTTCACAAGCTTCTGTCCAAGAGCAGGTTAGGGCTGCGTGCCTGGAGCCAGGCTGCTTGAGCTCACATTCTACATCCATTATTGAATGGATGGTGACTTTGAGTGAGCTAATTAACCTTCTGTGCCTCAGCTTCCTCTTCTGAAGATTAAGAATAATAATAGACACTGCCTAAAAGGATTGTCCTGTAAATATTCAGAAGAGTGCTCCATAATAGTCAGCACTCAATAATAATCTTTTTTCATTTGCTCCTCTCCTCTTTCCCTCCTCCTGTAATAGAGTATTTGGAAGAAATCAAGTTTATAAGAGACATATGTGCGTGCACACACATGTGGGTGCATGTGTGTGTGTGTGTGTGTGTGTGTGTGTGTGTATACACACGTGAGTATGCATGTGCATGTCAGTGTGGTGAAAGACTTGGCAAAGGATGCCTGGCCCAACCTGGAAGTCACAGAATGATGCTGGGAAAAGTCACTCCCAGAGAAGAAGAGCAGATGAGGTACAAGTGGCTTCCCAGATGCTAGAAGTGGGAACTGATTTCCACCCAAGACAGCAGTAGGTTACCCAGCCATGTTAGGATCCCTTTGGCAGCATAATGAGAGGGTACTGAGGGACTGCTCTTTCTCTGCTATTAATGAGGCTCAGCTCTCTCTGTGCATCAGATCCTCTCAGTCTCTGCGGATTTCTTTCTCTCTTTACAGCCTAATGCGTGATCTCTGCATTTCTCTAAACTAGGGCAGTAACAGTTGATGTTGGGGGAGGAGGGAGATCTGACAAACAGGGGGAAGGGTCCATTTGGACACAACTGATGGGAAGGAGGTTCAGCTGAAGGGCAGTGTAGTCCAAGTTCTGGCTCAAGGGCCCAGATGGGTAGTGATTCTTGCACCTGACACAAGATGCCCAAGGGGGAAACCAGATTGGGTGGGCATAACTATCTTTCATTGTACTGAGGAAGTGTGAAATACCTTGAATGCTCTGGTGGGGATTCCCCAACAGGTGATGCTGAAGAAGCTCAGAATGAGCTGGAACAGCATCCCAGTATAGTATCTATAATCAGGGTACACTGTTGGATGTTGGCACTATTGGCTATGAAAGCTGATTTATTGATTGCAATGAGATTGACCTGCATAAGACAATGAAAACACGGGCATCTCTAGGATACTCACCACATATTTTACCAGCTAATCCCAATGAAATCTCTTATTTTCACACTGAGTGTTACAGCTCCTCCCTTTACTGGGGAGAGAAGCTTCCTGACAGAAGAGTCAGAGCATAGTGCCCCCTGCTGGCAAGAGAGGTAGCTGTGGGTGGCCCTGCTAGGGGTGGAGTAGAGGCAGGAGGGAGCTTCCTGCTCTTCGCAAGGAAACTCTTCCAGCTCTACCCCTACCCTCCTGGGCCGCTTTATCAGAGTGGCATGGGGAAATGGTTTCAGCTCTACTGGCTTTGAGTTCTGGCTGAGCCACGCCTACTGAACATACTTTGGTTTGGGGAGGCCTTTGCCAGAACCAGAGCTTTGACCTCCAGCATGAGCTACACCCAGCGCTCTTGCCTCCCCTTGGGGGAATTGTGCTGATCTTGCCTGGCATAGTGCCTCCTTCCTGAGACAGCCTAGGGATGCATATTTATGTATTTCTAGCCATCACCCCAAGAGCTCAGATTTTCCTGTCCTTGGTGTCACTTTAATTAATACACTCCCCTGTGCTGGGTGACAAAATTAGGTTGCAGGGGTGGCAGGCATTTATATCACGAAGGGAGAGAAAAAGGTGTTTTGCACCATTTTCTTTCTTGAGCTCTGCTATTAATCTTTGCAATCAATACTCCTTTATTTTTGGCTCCAGAAGATGGTGAGGGGGAATCAGATTGTCAAACCATTTAAGGCCACATCTGCATAAGTGATAGAGATGGTTTGTGACTTTCATTCTGGGTGAAAACCTGTGTCTCTGGCCAGATGTGGCAGGGCCAGCCTCTGTGATTCTCATGCCAACTTTATGATATGTTTGATTTAGGTAAAGTGTCTGGAACCTGCTGGGACCAAGTTGTTATTAAACACCATCTGCAGTTTTCACTTTAATTAATATCATAAGAATCAGGATCCCAGACTTTAATTTCCAGGTTAACTCTTTAGGAGCATGGAAAGAAGGAGGCATGCTGGGAGTGGGGACCAGGGTGGGCATTCTGGGAGCTTTGGATCTATAGGCTGATACCCTTGGTCCTGGGCTGCAGGGCTGACCACTGTCCAGGTAAGACCCTTGCTATGGTGTTTGCTCACGTGAAAGGAAGCTGGAGTGTGTCAACCCATGGAAAAGGCATCCACTGAAGTACCAGCCATGCCTATTTTCCTGTTACTTTATGGGACTTTGCCTCTACAAAAGAAGCACAGATAATAGTCTGTGTAGTGATGACATGAGCAATGGTAAGCACTTCCTGAGGGGTTACTATTATCATACTATATCATACAGTATGTTAAATATGTGTGTGAGTTCCTTATTATCTGTGGGGAATTGGTTCCAGGACTCTCATCACCCTTGACTATGAAAATGCCTTATGTAAAACAGTGTAGTATTTGCATAGAACCTACTCACATACCCTTGTGTATTTTAAATCAGCTCTAGATTGCTTATTAATACCTCATGCAATGTAAATTCAATGTAAGTAGGTATTGTACTATATTGTTTCAGGAATACTTATTTAAAAAAAAGTACAGATGCAATGCTTTTTCCTGAATATTTTCAGCCCACAGTTGGTTGAATCCTCAGATGAAAACCATGAATTTTGAGTGTCAAAAAATATATGTTATAAAATATATATGATAGAGTTTGGCAAGGTTGTGCATGCCTGTAATTCCAGCACTCAGGAGGGTGAGGCAGGAGTACTGGCACAAGTTCAAGGTCATTTGGACTGCATAGTGAGTTCAATGCCAGCCTGGAATACATAGCAAGACCCTGTCTCAAAAATACATATATATGTATTAATGTATAAATATATATATAACATATATAGATATAAAGTAATATATAGTGTGTGTTATACAGTACAACTCTGCTAGAAATTAAGTGATTTTCATAAATTATGTCATTTAATTTTTATTACACTGTACTATTACAGTAATTATTATTTTCTTTGGGGAAATGCAACCTGAAACTAGCTTTTAAGGTTATTGCCTCTGTCACTTCTGAGGTATTTGTGGCTGTGGATGCAAGCTTGACTTTCTACAAAGAGACCAAGCTCATTACTTGAATTCCCCATGTACAGTGAACGTTGGTTGGGGCTTTAAAAATACTTCATCAAACCATGTGGGGTAAGAAAACATGATTCCATTCAGGTATTACACAAGATAAAACAGCTTATAGAGTGTGAACCATACAGCTAGTCAGTCTTAAGTAATATGCTGGTCTTTCTTTCTTTTTTAAAAAATATATTTGGTTGTTGCAGGGTCTCACTATGTAGCTTAGACTTGTGGTGATCCTCCTGCTTTCAGCTTCCCCAGCACTGGGGTTATAGGCATGAGCCACCACTCCCAGACTCTGGCCAGCTCAGCCAGCCCTGGGGCAGAGATGGTGCAGCATGTAGTGCTGGAGATCAAACCATGCTCCATGTGCTTGCCTAAGCTTGCCTAAGCAGGCACTTTAGTCCTCTGAGTTATCTTGTCTGCCCCCGTACCCTGGTCCTAAGGGAAGAGCACTTTGGGGTCAGACCCTGCTAGGCAGAAATCTTTGTTCAAACCTTTACTGGCTGTAGGACCACAGGCAGGCCACTTCTTCCTTTTGCTGCAGCTTCCTTGCAGGAAAATGGGGATGTTCTTTGTTGCCTCTCTTGGATCTGACAAGGATATTTTATAGGTCTGATGCAAGGAAGGAGTTCTTTGAATAGCATGACTCCTCTTGCAAGAAGACCTGTAGTATGCATCTAGGCTGAGTGACTGTGTTATATGGCAAGCTTCTTCTCAAGGAGCATGGTACCAGAAATGGACACCAGCTATCAGTGACACCAAGCCTTTCACCCTCCTTAAGGTATCACTTCACAGGTGACTCAGTTATCCTCAAATCAGGTAGTCAGCAAGTACCCAGATTGAGCTGGCCATTGGTGGGGTTATAGTACTGTAGTGACAGCACATTATAATGAACACAAAGCCCAGGTGTTACTCACATTCAGGGTCATCTCACCCATCCTTCATCCTTCAAACACATGTACAACAAGGAGATCATACACTCCTGTACACTGGCAGTGTGTTAGGGCCTGGGGATAAAGAAGCTAGTGAGAAAATACAGTCTTCACCTTCATAGAGCGACAGTCAATGGCTCAGACAAGCACACCATACAGTATGGCCAGATGGTGCTGTGACTAGGGAAATCTCTGTGATTGTCTGAGAAGGTGGGGCTGGGTTTGTTTCCTAGGGCAGCCTTAGGAAAGTGCCACAACTGCTACTTAGATAACATTAGTTTATTGTGTCACAGGGCCAGGGGCTGGAAGGTAAGAGACCTTACCTTACCTTACCTGAGATGGACTCTGTTCCCTGCTTCCCTCCAGGGTGCTGGCCTTCCTTGGTGCTCCTGGCCTTGTGCGTGCCTCATCTGACCCTGACTTTCTTTTTCACATGGACTCCTCCCTGTGAGTGTGCCTGTATCCGAATTTCCTCTTTTCATAGGGGGTCCATCATATGGAAGTGAGGCCCACTCTATGACCTGATTATCCCTGTTAAAGACTTTATCTTCAAAAATAGTCCCATTCACAGGTGCTGGAGGCCATGACTCCAGCATTATTTTTCAGCAGTGCAATTCAACTCATCACCAAGGTGGAGATGTCTTCAGCGGAACCTGGACAATAGTGCTGTGCAACCCAAAGCTTAGCAAATGAGGGGCTGGTTGCATAATTAGGAAGAAGTATTCCCTGTTGTTATGGCTTATGTTTAGATAATCCCCAGAGCCTCACGCAGTCATAGGTGAGGCTTTCTCAGAGATGGTAGGATCTAGAGAATGTGACCCTAGCATTGATTCATGGTGCAATACTAGGCTCAAGGCCACTAGGATTAAAGGTTTGTCATTACTAGGTCAGTACACTGATTGGTTTGGCAATGTCCTCATCCTGGAAGCCTTGATACAACATAAGGGACAGAAGGAGGCTTGTCTTCTCCCCTGTTGCTTTTGCTACCTTGTGGGCACCATGAACTGTTACCCCTCTGCCATATGCCACCTGCCTTGGAGCCAGCCAAGTATGGACTGAAACCTCCACAAACTATGAGCTATATCAACCTTTACTCCCTTGTGGGTACTGAGTATTTTGTCTCAGAAATGAGAAAGGTAACTAAGAATTTGATACCAGAGAAATGAGGTTGTTCCTGTGATATTACCTCAGTATATGTCTCAAGGCCCTTGGGAACTTGCTTGTGGGAAAGGGAAGACTTAGGAAAGGTTCAGAGATGTCCGCTGAAAGAGTAGAGCTGGCACACCTTAGGCTGTATTTGAGAGATCCTTATCAGAGTTCAGAAGACCAGACTGCTGATAGAAGTTCTGGCAGAAGATCAGGCTGGGAAGATGGATTGCATCTGGACTCCAGATAATGTGTGTTATGCCTTGGCAGAAAACTTTCTGCATTTTGTTTGTATCCAGAGACTTTGCCCAATACTGAGATTAAGGGCAGGAGATTAATTAATATGGCAGAAGAAATTTCGAATCAATCTAATATTGAGGTGATGGTATAACTATAGGGACTTTTAGTTAGATTTATGTTGAGAATCAAGAGCAAAGAGTGCAGCAGGATGATTTAAAATGTTGTGAGTTTGGCCAGAAAGGAAACTCCAGTAAAGCTGTGGACTGCAAAGAAAGAGCAGAGGAGATCTTGATTGCTGAGAAGGAATAGAAGAAAAGAAAAGATGGCCCGAGGACATCGCAACAAGCCTTTTGCAGCCTCCCAGTTGCCAAAGTGAAAGACTTCACGTTAAAAAGAGTCCCAGGGCACAATGTTCTAGAACTGTGATGGCCTAGGGAAGCCTTTCCTCAGGATTTGGTTCATAGGTTCTCCACCCCGCAAATAAGAGAGCGTGGCCAGGATACTACTCCATCTGGTGGCAAACCTTGATATCATCCATGTGGTGCTGGTTTTAGGTGCATGCAGAATTCAAGAGTTGTGGGGTCAAGAAGGCTTCCTGATAGATTTTAGAAGGAGGACTGGGAGGCTGGGCAGTGTGCTCCTGAGAGGGCAGTGTGTGTGAAGCCAAAGGTGCAGTGGTGACTATAGAAGTTTGGAGAAGCCAGGAACATGGAAAACTATAAGGAAATTATAAGGAGGGAGTAGAGCCAGCCCCAGCCAGAAGGCATGGAACCTATAAACACCGGCAGTGCTATGGGGAAGGAGCCACCCAAACCCTTTGGAGTTCACTACTTGCCACAGATTTCTGGAGATGCTGGATGTGAAACTGTAGGATTTAATGTGCGCCCTGCTAGATTTTGATCTTGCTTGGATCCCATTGCTTTTTATCCCTGTTTGTAACTGCTGAAATAGAAATGTCTATCTTGTGCCACTGAATGTTAAAAATGTTTAGCTTTATTTTCATTTCTATGGGAATTTTCATCTAAGAGTTTTCCTTAAACCCCAGAGGAGAATTTGGACTTGGACTTTTCGGCAGTACTGAAGCTGATAGGACTTTGGCAACTCTTAGAGATGGATTAAGTACTTTTTTTGCACAATGCAGTATACATGAGTCTTTGGGGATTTGGGACAAACTGTTATGACTTGTGTCTACATGTCCCCCCAAGGCCTCATATGGTCTTAGGTGGAGTTTTTTCAGAGGTGGCTGGATCTGTAATGTGTAGCCCTGGAATTGGTTTATGGTATGATGCTAGGAAAGATCTATTGATGCTCCTTCTTGCTTTCATTATATTCCATCTTCCATGAACTCTTCCCCCTTTGCCAAGCCACTCTGTCTGGGAGTCAGCCAATCAGGGACTGAAGCTTCTACAACTGTGAGTTAAATGAAGCTCTCCTCCTTTAACCATGTTGGATATTTTGCGCCAGCAGTGAGAACAGTAACTAAGACACCTGTGGCAGATTGGCAGTAGCTGGGGTAGAATAAAACACCATAGGCTTGGGGGGAAGGTTTCAGTTTCTTTGGAATACCAAGTATAGAGTTAGCCCTGGAGGATAAAGTGGGACAAATGCAGGGTGGCACAGAGAGTTGTAATCGGGGATACTTAGTCCTGAGGGAACTGGGGATCCAGGCACAGCTCATGTGGACAGCATCACAGGCAGAACAGGTGTGTGGCAGGGTGAATGCAACTCCACTCTGGTCAGCCACATTGCCCTTGCGGGCTCTGACTCAGCTTGGGTGTGCGGAGAGCATGGACTGTGCCATAGGAGAGGAACCCTGTGTTTGGAAGGAGAAGGGAGCCTGTTTCTGGTTAGCATTGGGCATATGGAACAGATAGGAGAATACTGGAGGTAACTCAGTGTGGTGGGTGTGTGGAGGACAGGGCTAGAGAGCGGTGGGATTCCTTGAGCTGGCTGCCTTCCCACCCCCCACACTAGCTCACCGGGTCCTTCCTCAGGGTACCTTGGCTCGCAAAGCTTCCTTTGTTCGTATCTGAACCTTCTTCCTGGTGGCCTTCTTCAGCCAGTTGCCCTCCAGTTCACCTGCTTTTCCCTCTTCATCCTATCTGGTAGGACAGCTCCAAAATGCTTTTATAAAGAGCTTTACATGTCCATATTTGGTCACCTGAACAGAGCCTCCAGATGAGAAGAAAGGAAACAAACTCAGGATGAGGTGGTAGAGATGTGTGGCTTTTCCATTATGTCCCTCTCCCCCATAAATCAGCACGCATCATCTGCTGAGCAACTATTGGGGTGGGTGCCCCAGACCCTGAATCCCAGGAAACACAGGAGGCAGTATCTGGCTTGCCTGGAAGAGGAGCTTTGTGTGTGTAGTAGAAAGGGACATTTCTAGACCTTGTTTCTGGAGGGACATCAGGCACAGAGAAGTAATCTTTGGGTGGCACAAGCCTTTGAGGGACCCTGGATGCTCATTTCTCCTGAAGGATGGCAGCAGCTTCCACTGGGAATGTATGGCCAGTCCTGTCTGTTGCAGCTGAAAGCCCTTGTTCCACAGAGAAGAGATTGGCTTGGCTTCGAGTTTGTGGCTGGCTTTGCACATTCCTTATTTTTTATCATGAAGTATGTAAATCAGAGAAGCCCACAGCCACCAGAACTGATGCTTGAAAAGCAGTGATTTACTTTCCTTCCATGTGTGATGTGGCTGTGGCCTTGGTGTGATCTGAAGTTGAGCTCCCTGGGCCCCTGTTTCTGGGAAGCAGCAGCCAGTCTGCACCAGGGGCAAAGCCTCTGGTATCTAGACAACACAGGTTTTAATCACCAGAGGATTATTTTTTATGAGATCCTCTATATAGGAGGATAGGAGTGAAATGGGATTCCACTTTCCAGACAAAATAGTCATGCTTTGGAGAAAGCATTCATGATGCTTCTTTGTTAGAAGAGCGAATCCTAAATAAGATCACGTTTTAGTTTCAGCACAGACCACAGGACGATGAAACATCACAGCAGGGAAGAGCTCACACATCATCGTGTCCAGGGGTTTCCACTACAGATGTTCACAGAGCCAGGTAGAGAATGTATACGTTAATACAAAAGTGCAGAAAATGCTGGACCTGTGAGGACCAAGAAATCACATGCCATTAAAGATCCCCAATTCAAAATAGATGCATGCTGTGCCAACCAGACCAGCCACCTCTGGACCTGTCATACAGACTGGCTGTTTGTGACCACTGTGTAGCATAATTCTCTCATTTTCTAATTGGGATAACAGAGCCTCCTAACCATAGCTAATGCTCATGGAATGTTTCCTTCTGGCTAGCGCTATTCTTAATGCTTTGCCTGAGTTTTCTCAGTCTAGGAGTGTCCCCTGTTGTGTAGATGAGAATGCTGACATACAGAGATGTTAATTGGATTCTCCAAGGTCACAGAACTAGCAAATGGCTCATCAATATTCTAAAGAACAGTCTGACTCCACTGCCCAGGTTCAGAACCCCTTCCTTGTGCTGCCACCCAGTCCAAGTGCCCTTTGAACAGGAACCGTTCTGCTCACTGGGAAGGACCCTGGACTTTCAGGAGGATAGCACTTGAGCTGCTTCTCAACAGGTAGCTCCAGGGGTAGAGCCAAGTTTAGCATTCAGCTGGAGGGTACAAGGTGAATTGGTGCTGTCTCCAAGTCTTGGGGAAGCTAGGGTTCTGAGAACAAGAATATGATAGCATTCTCCTTGGACATGTGAGGGTCCTATGAAAAAGGGAACCGCACCACTCCTGGATATTGGAGTGGACTTCTCTGTGTACTTTCCCATAAGCTTTTCCACGCTGGATTTTCACTCCCATTAGACCATCCACTGTTGGACATCGGCACAGTTATCCTTAGTGGCTTGCGCAAGCTGCAGAAGTTAATGGGATGAGTAATTATCACAGAGAACAAGAAACACTACCTACCATACTGCATACTGCCAACATCCTGGTGCTGCAGCTGTAGACAGTGCCACTCTGATAGACTCTCCATGAAGCCTGTGATGATGCCCTCCTGGGAAGCAGTAGCCAGTCCCCATCACTGGCAAGAACAAGTGCCAGGCTAAGACCATTTGGTTTGTGGACCTCCTGGCATGGTATGACTGGCACTTGGCATTGCTAATAGAGCCACATGAACCTTTCGTCCAAGAAAAAAAATCAGCTGTCAGTAAATGGTCTGTAGCATGGGCAGCATCCCTAATTGGAGCAACCTTGGGATCTCATGCATCATAGAGATGCAGGCCTGAGAATGCTTGACAGTGGATTAACCTGTAATCTCATCCTGGCCCTGGCATGGACCTGTTCCCCAAGCCTCATAGTTCCCTCATCTGTAAGGTGGGAATGAAAACTTACCACTGAGAGTGATCCTGGAGATGAGATGAGCCAACGCTTGCAGCAGCACTTAGTCCAGAGCAGAGGCCCTTCCTTTCCCTGAACTCAATCAAAACTCATTATTAACAAACACAACTCTTTTCCTGACTCTCTGCACTAGCATTAATATCCTTGATAAAGTGAGTCCTCTGCAAACTGCTTCAGAATAGCTGGCATTTTGTAACCTCACATTTAATTATAGCTGGTTTGCATTATTCCTACATGCTATAGCACTTCATCTTGCTTTTCTCACAAGGGAAGCATGTGAGTCTGTTTTCTTATAGAATGAATACTAACTAATGGCTCCATCTCTAAATAAGTTCAGGTAGGCAGGTGCCTCCCGTGTCGTGATCCCTGGTGCAGCTGCTTTGGTTGGTTTATCAGTCACATGAGTCTATCTCCTTGGGGTCTTCATCCTGTCACTAAGGAGTCCAGAGCTTCTCCTTTAATCCTGTCCTCTTCTCTTCACATCCTGGAGCCCTGAGTCTTGCACATGCACATCCGAACATACAAAGGCAAGCACATGCACCCATGGGTCCTCTGCAGTTAGCTCTGTCCTAAAGCGTGTGAGATGTCCTACCTTGAGTGGCTTCCCTGCTGTCCCCTGTACAGGATGCACAACCTACACCTTTCATGCATTCTCTGACCCTGTGATTATCTGGGGAACATTGATAATTCATCATTTTTCCATTATCTTTGCACTTCTACAGTTCCATTATAACTCTCCTCTAGGTATTTTATGGGCAATTGTTTCTCAAACCTATCTTTAATGTTCTTAGTTATTTATCATTTCTACTCCTCCTATAGTACCTATTAGGTCTCAGAATGCTTTGCCCTCTCCTAAACATCCACGATTTGAAAACACTGTTACTTTTATTTGGAACACCCTTCATTCCTCTCCTCTGTGTATAAATTTCTTTTCTTCTTGAGACTTGACCTTGGCCTCACCTTTTAGTTTTTTGCAGACATCCCAATATTTGATCTGCCAAGCTGGGACAGGTGTAGTACCATGTTTTCATGATTCTGCATTTTGCATGCATTTTGCATGATGTTTTTGTCTGTGCACGTATTAATCCTACCCACTTTGCTTCAGGCTGTGTACTGTCAAGATGGAATGAGGGGAAAGTGTACAGGTTCTTGCATCAAGAAGTCTGAGTGGGAGCACAGCACCTTGTCTTGCTTCTTCTTTAATCTTCCATCAGTTCCTCAATCTCTCTGAGCCTCTGTTTCTTCATTTGTAAAATGGGGGCGGGAATAACCATAACTTTATGAAAGGATTATTGCCAAGGTTAAATGAAGCAGTGCAAATGAAGTGTTCGCAGAGTCTAGGAGTTACTCTCGTATCTTTCTTCTATTGAATCAGGGGACTGCCAGGGAGCAGACATGGAAGAGGGGCTCAGATACTTGCCACAAAAGGAGAAGAGAGAAAAAGGGTTGTGAAAGCAGTGCGTGGGGGAGAAAAGTGACCAGCATGGTTGCTGTAGAGTAGGAGGGGAAGCAGGCTGTTCCAGGAGGGAGGGAAGGCACCTTCACAGCCTCCCGGAGGGTTGCCACTCTGATTTGCATTTCAGTCACATTTATGACAGCCTCATAATGGATTAAGAGCCCAGTACTGATATATTAAAGGTTAATGGTGCATCCTGCTTTTGTATTGATTTGTGGCAGCAAATATTTGCCGGTACAGAGAGCTGGGAGCCAGCAGTGTTCTTGGCATGGAGGCACTACCAGCCTGTGGGGTTGTTTAACACAGTTCTTAGGAGCAGGATCAGGGATCCAGGAACTAGGGAAGCAGACAGCATTTACATCCTGGAGCATTGTGTTATCTGATGGATGTGGACTTTCATTAGACTCATACAGATGCTGGATCTTGAGCTGTAACACCCCAAGGATGGACCCTGTAGAGAAGCAGATCTAATTCCCAGGCTCCTTGGTGATCCATTTCTGGGGTCCATTGACCCACACTGCTCTGTAATGTGTAATTGGTCTGGGTAACTGCCCTTCAATTCAAACACTCTAGGACACTGCAATGCCTACTTCTCTGCAGATCACAAACCAACTATTGACCAACTGAACATGAAGACTTTGCTACTAGAGCTTCCAACTTAGGTGCTTTAAAGGCAAGAGAAAGCTAATTGATTTATAGTGCATGTTCGATGCACATAACCCATGTTTGTCACAGTGTCCACCATGTGTCAGGCAGTGTTGTGGGCAGGGAGTGTGTTAGCCCAGTGTGGTGCAACTTCCTCTCATTTAGCACTGGAAGTCCTGCATACCAGAAGTCTCTCCATCCTAAATAAACTGGGACAGTTGCTCACTCATGTTACAGGTGCCAGTCATATAGCAATAAGCAAAAAAGCCATGTATGCCAGATGGAATGTGTTCAGTTTTTGTAGCATGATTTAAGGACAACAGTGGTTTATAGTAAAGAAGGGCTCAGTTGATCAGAGGCTGAACAAATTCAGTGAGAGAACTAGTTAGAGAGCTGAGGGAAAAGTCACATAGCTGAAGGTGAGATTAAGCTACAAGGACCTCAGAAAAGGAAGACAAAAAGGCAGATGTGGTTGGAGCACATTCTTAGGTCCAAACTAGGCCATAGGAGGGTTTTGAATATTCATTAGTGGATGACTGAAAAATGAGGCAACTAGATATAGAATAGATTTTCAAGAATCACTCTGCTCATTCCTCAGAGGATGACTGTAAGGTGACAGGTAGAAGCAGAAGCAACTGCTCCAGAGGTGATCTCTGTATCCAGATAAAATGTTTCCTGATTGAAAGGGAAGGCGAGGAGAAGCTGTCAGATTCTAGACCCATCTTGACAGTGGAGGAGATGGAATATGCTGCACTTACCTGTGAGATAAGCTAGAGATAGAGGAATCAGCAATGACCCAAGGGTTTTGGCCACAGGCTCCCAAAGAATACAGCAACTTTGTAGTGGAAGAACTGGTGGAACAGCACACTTGGTGCTGAATTGTGAGTTTGTAGCTTGAGAGTTTGGACGTGGCTGTGTTTGGTTTGGGGACCAAATAGCGTCATCAGCAGGACAGCTGTTTGGAGTTGGGGTGGATTTGAGGGGGAATCTCTCATTGGGAGCCATTGGGGTACCAGTGTATCTCCAGCCAATGGATTTATGGGATCCCAGGAGTGGTGCTATCACCAGAAAACAGAAGAGATCTCAGGAAGAATCCTAGGATACTCCAGGATCCAGAGTCTGTGAGAAAAGAAATAGATTAGGTGTGCCCTCAAGATGGAAAAGGGCCTGCTAGAGAGTGATGTCTCATAAACCAAAGACAGGAAGGGCTTTAAGAAGGACAGAGTGATGCATCTGTCAGATGCTGCTGGCAGGGTAGAGCATGGACTGGGAACTGGCTGCTTTATTCGAGAGATCATTTATGATCTTGACAAAATAGCTTCCCTGCCATGGTGGGTAGAAAACTTGAGTGACGCAGGAGCAAGAGAAATGGGCAGAGACTTGTAGAGATGATAACCATAGATAATTCCAGAAGAACAACTAGATGGTGAATAGAAGAAAGTGCAATAACTAAGGATTTTTTTTTTTAAAGATAGACAATGTATGTGCTTTCAAGCTGATGAAATGATCCGTAAGGAGAAGCAATTTCATGATATAGGAGATAGAAGTGACAACTGGAAGAGCAATGCATTTTGAGAAAACAGGAGCATCTAGGATCCAGGAGACAGAGTTAGACATAAACAGCAGCAAGGGCAGAACAGCCAGTTTTAAGAGGAGGCCAGGCAAGTGTTTGGTGGGGCTTTAGAAAAGAGAGTATTTTAGAAAACCAAGGTTCTTTATGGATGTGTTCTACTTTCTTAGGCAATAATATAAGCAGGGCCATTTTCTGAGAGTCATGGAAGGAGCAGGGGAATGAATTGCATGAGGACATTTAGCAGATTTCTGGGAAGCATCAAAAGCCAACTTGAAATTAGTAGGGCTAGTGATGCTAAGATTAGATCCATTGTCAGCCTGGATTCACCCTGGCTGTATTCAGCCATTTGGTTATGAACACAGATTTGGCTTAAAGCACAGTTGATTCTTCCTGGAAGCACAAACTCAGCACCTGCTGTGGGGTCAACCAGAGATGGATGCTGGTCTTGTCCTGAGGGAACTCGTGATTAAGCCATGAAGTTCAAGGGACTGAGCATGACATAGGGCTCATCCCAGAATGGGTGGGGGAATGGTCCAGCAGGGTGCGGAGCCGCTCTGACTGGAGGATGTAGAAGCTCAGCAGATGCCTTGGTATAGCTTAGGAGGCTGAAGGTGTGCCTGAGTAAAGTCTGTGGTGTCTAGAGAACAGGGCTTCTCAGGCTGGCACTGCTAGAGGGAGGAGAGCATCTATGACAGGCAGGAGGGGGCAGCAGGTGGGACACAGCAGGAGAGGACCCTCTAACTTAGGGAAGGGGTGGACCTTGGTCTCTGCCCCATGTTATGACCTCCACTCAGTGCCTGAACCTTGGTCACCTGCCACCCAGGAACTTCCCACAGCCCCCATTATACTGAGCCTGGCTCACTGCCAGGTCTGCCTGCCATTGGCAAACAGGAAACACATGGTGTCTGTGCTCACCTTTCACAGACTTCTATACAGCCACCTCTGTCTGCTCTAGGGCCAGGGGACCAGCTCTGGGTTGAATCTAGGCAGAATATATAGAAATGAGATGTCTTAGTTACTTTGGTCATTGCTGGGACAAAATAGCTGACACTCTCAAGTTAAAGGAGTAGGATTCTCTCTTCGGTCCATAGTTGGTTGGCTTAGGCAGGGTCATGACAGAGGGACAGGGAGAAGAAGAGCTACTCATGGCAGGGCAGACACAAAGCAGAGAGTATGAAGGGAGGAGCCACGGAGGGAGACAAACCCTTCTAGGCCACACCCTTCACAACTCTACCCTAACCCTAACCAGACCTCAGGGCCTAATAGCAAGTCAGCCCTCAGCCCCGTAATTCAGTCACCTTCTAGAAGGCCTGCCTATGGACACAGGGAGCTCTTTTGGGACTTCTAAATGTGAGCCATGACGTGAGGGAAAGCCAGCCTGCCCCATGGGGGACTATCCTGGGATCCCAGAATCCTTTTGAGTTATTAGTCCAGGTCTGTCTGGCTCTGGGACTATCCATACAGCTTCGCCAGTCCCTGTGGAGCCCACCACATGGCCTGAAGGTGGGGCAGCAGTGGCAAGACTGGGAGGGAGTGAGGCCTCCTCCTTCAGGCAGATCTTGCCTGGCTGGTTGGTTGAGCAAAATGGACACAGGGAAAGAAGAGAGCCCTGAAGAAAGCTCCCTCAGCCCAGAAGCAACACTTGGACAGCAGAAGTTTTAAAAAATCATTCGTATTGCATTTTTTGTTTACAATATAATAAAAATGCAAATTCTACTGTAATGCATTTGTGAGAAGTGGAAGTCTCACAAGTGTTATCTGCTTATTCATCCTGCATTTGTTTTTATTTATATTTATGATTATGGCTGCTTTTTATAAGAAGGGAAACAGATAATATGTGTAAATGCTTCAAAATGTCTTTTTCTGTTTCTTGGCAGTTTCTTAGAGGCATTTCTTAGTCTCAGTGATACTGTGGTCTCCTTTGGCATGAGGGACTCAGGCTCCAATACTCCAGTGGCTTCTCAAATCTAGGGATAGCAAACTCTAGATGCATACATACAAGTTTAGGAGAAAGTTCAATTTGTAAATTAGGCACAATAAGAGATTAAAAACAATATCCAAATGCTAGCGTAATCATACTGCCAGCTAAGCTATTTAAAATTAACAAATGATTTGTTTCTAAAATTTCCCAGGTAGTATATTCGAACCCCAATTGACTATGGAAACTGAAATGGGGGAAAACAAAGTCCCAAATATGTAATCTCTTCCAATAGAAGAAGCAGACCTTAAGGAGGCAACACCTTGGAGGGAAAGCTGAGTGGGGAGGACACATTATTGGGGTGTCCAGGTTGGCATCTGGGCACATGTTTTAAAGGGCTTTGTGGCTCGTGTTACTTTGCCATCAGTCACATAGCCCTATCCTGGTGGGTCACTTAGTGTCCTGTTACAGGGCTTCCCAGAGCGTTCTGAAACTAGGATGTGGATTTGCAGCCACTACTTGACTGCCTGGGATCAAACCCTAGCATTAGTCTCCTCCAGCTTCCTGAAAGTCCCCAAAGAGTGATCCAGGTGGAGAAACTGGTGGGCTGGCTCCCAGCTACAGTACCCAGGTTCCTGGGAGGGACTGCTCCATCAGGTCTAACCCTGAGTTTGAGAGCTCACGCTGTTTTGCTCCTTGCTGTCTAGTGAAAGGAAAGACACTGGGGAAACAATGCCCTAGATGTGAACTCAGATGGCCAGAGCAGCTGCCCTGGCCTCTTGATACAGTCATTCTCCCATCATCGTACGCAGCTCTCACCCTGCTTGA